>CM029661.1:16839060-16888999 GCA_017311315.1 Dendrocalamus latiflorus
ATGGCCACAACAAGCGGTGCAGTTGCCCAGAGAATGAGAACAAGAGTGGCTACAGCTGTAGGTAGGTGATCAAGAACAGGAGCAGGAACAGGAGAGACTACGTCCTCTACTGGAGTCTCCAAGGTCAGTGATAGGCGGTGGACTGGGACATCGCATGCTCTTGTGCGCTGTGATCCTCAGGCAGGGTCCAAAGGTCGAGTCGGTGCTAGGTTGCTGGGGATGATGGTGGGTGCAGGTTGTGCTAAGGAGCTAGGGATGATAGGGATCCAGGAGGTACGGGGCATAGATAGTTGCTGCTACCACTGTGCGCTTAAGCTCAGCGAGTGTTGCTATCCTCTTGCCATCTACAACAGCAAGGGCCTCTCATACTGTTGAGTTAGGAACGAAGAGTGTCAGAATGGGTGTAGCTGGCTGTAAGGGGCATGTGGAGCTAATCGATCTCCTCCAAGGCGTCGGTGTAGGTGGCCCTCATGGCTTTGGTAAGCTGAAGCTGGTGCGCCAACTGTGAGTCATTGTTCATGGCGATGTAGGTCTCATGGAAGCACTCACCCACCCAGATAGATGGGTAGAAGCGGAACAGAGAAGAATGGAGAGTCACCTCGTGAGTCTCGCACAAGTGAGCCAAGGCCAGGCAGGCTGCGTCCTAGAGAGCATCTATAGAGGTGCTCCTGGGATGTTGGGTCTGAAGGTGTGAGGCTCAAATTGCCTCTCCTCTCAAAGAAACACCTCCATCATCCAAAACTAGCAGTCTAGAATCTGAGACTTCCGGCGCAGAAGATGGGTCGGTGAAGGATCTCCATAAACTCACTGTCATCCTCACCGTGGAAGAAAAAGTCCCACGAGCCCTGGTCAAACAATCCAACCATCTACAATTTTGAACAAGAAAGATCATCAGTAATAGAATAAAAACATAAGGAAGTAAAGGTAAGTAAAGAACTAAGAGCGGTGAGTAAGAGTAATAAATATGTTATATTTTTGTCAAAGCTTTTCTTAACTTTGAAAATAAGAATCAAGTCCTTAGGCACGACTAGTCTAACTAAAGTTTATATAGTCATATGCTCTAATACCAGCTCTATCGGATCTGGATTTAGCCAATCCAGAATGCTCTAGAAAATCACTGCACTATCCCCAAGATCAGCAGCTAGTGCTCATAGAATATATCACTGAATCATTTCATTCATGATGTAAACCATACCATACAATAATATTACATTCATCAGAGTTTAAATAGACCGCATCGGGCCAAGTTTACAATAAGGGCCGATCAGGCCAAATAGATTCATTACATAAATGTGGAAGTGGAAACAAAAGCAAAAGGGGAGGGCATATCTTGCCACAGGCAATCAACTTGGGTAAATTGTGCGACTGATATTAACCAAAAACTTGGATAATATTGGTGCACGCAAACACCAACTTAATCAAAAAGATTAGGTGAGACCTAGACTACTAGAGACTATCCTAATCTCCTCGATCTTCTTCATCATTAGCTCCTGGGGCATCGTAGTACACGTAGCGCCCTTGGTCCACAGGTTCTAAGGGATTTTGTGAGCGAGGTGAGCACTAGCAATAGTGCTCCACAAGCCAACATACAAAATGCAGTATTTATATATGCAATGTTTAACAAAGGTATGTTCAAGTTCTTTTATTTGCTAAAGCTAATATTTGAAAGATTAAATTATTAGAAATTCCTATGACTTAGCATTTTAACCAAAACACATGTTATTAAAGAGAGTGAAAGTGTGTAATATTTATAACAGTGTAGGTTCCATCCACCATATGCTAGTTTTGATTACTAGGGTTACACCCACCAAATTATCAATACTGGATTACATCCACATAGGAAAAACCAAATTCAGGGTTACATCTACCTGACGAGTTTTCATCCCACCCATAAAGGTTTTTGAAATAGAAACTATACATTTTACCCATCTAACTCGAGGTAAGTTCCCATGCCCACCCTTAACCATGGCCACAACTGTTCGAACATTTTATACTCAGTAGAGACTATACATTTTACTCACAAGAGATAATTAATTTGTTATGTTTCACATATTTTCTTGGACATGTGAATCAAGAAGATCACTACAAAGCTTTTATAATATAACACCTAGTGTAGATTACACCTGCTAAGGTTTTATCTGAGTGAGGTTACATCTACCACACTCAGACCCCCTCTTGCGCCTCACGATGACTTACACTAGCGACATAACCCGTGTCCATGATGGCTTAAAACTAACGACACAACTCGTGGGTCACTATGATGGTACAACCCGCACTGGTGGATGCAAATTAGTCAGCCAGGTCATACCCATTATAGACTTATAATTGTACTATTTTATATTAGGAGGTCATCATAGGATTTAGTCCGTAAGGTTATCTAGGTGGTGCATACCACATGCCATAATTTTTTTCATGCTACATCGGCACCAACCATTGTACCATCCTCCTAGATATGGTAACAACAAGTTTTAGGATTTTGAGAAGCACAAAACTAATTTATATCAAATATACCAGTCATTTCCCTCCAATGACTGTCCAAAATAAGTTTCATGATTAAAAGATGATGATTATGGCAATTTAATACCCTAACACTGATGAAAGACTAGCATGATGCTTAAGTACGACCTATAGCTAGTATAGTTACAATTAAACATCTAGGGTGACAAAGATTATGTGATTTAAGTGCCCAAATGATGGTATATTGATATTACAATGTCAAGTAGACATATATCCAACCTTAAGTTTAACATACATGTGCATAACAAATAATATCATGCAATTTGATAATTTAAATAAATATAAATTTGCAAAATGTAGGTACAATATGATCAAAGTATTGACTCGTCTGGCTCACAAGTAGGTTAGTCTTAAAATTTTTGAGTTGTCTCGTACTGTGGCCCTTCCGTGTCATCGTACTCTACTTGAACAATCATATCGGAAATTAAATAAACACGTGAGTTGAATAAATAAATACAAAAAATTCAAATGAACTCCAAATTGAACAACTCCACTACCATTGGATAGATCTTGAATTTAGACAAATGTTGAATTAAACTTCATTAAATTTGATGTTAAAATGAGTGAGAATAGGCTCTCTATAGTTTGAATTTGAATTAAATATAAAAATTAATAGAGGAGAGATAGTCTTTCTCACTAATAGGTGGGGTCCACTAGCTTTTATTAAAATTTTGAATTATTTTTATTGAAAAGCTCATCGAGACTGACAGCTAGATCCCATGGTATTTTAAATTAATTTTTATTTATTTTTAAAATAAAAAGGCCGAGGGGCCGACAGGTGGGACTGGTGCACAATGCAAACAGTAAATCAGGCCCTCTTATTAGTGGCTTTAACTTACTTTACTAGTCAAAAGAGGTTTAATAGCTGACAGGGCCCACATGTCATAGAGACAAGCACTTAAAGAGTCGGGCTCACATGTCAGCAGGGATTAGTGAACGACTAAACAAGGTCATTAAGGAACTAATTACATGTGTTTAAACTTAATGACATGTGTGACAATGTTGTCTCCCAACCGAAGAGGAGCAATGCTCGTTGCTGCAGAGGGAGGATGGCGGTCGAAGGCGAGGCCGAAGTGGGTTCTACGGCTTGGCATGAACCTCCAGGTGAGCAGCGTGGGCAGATTTGGAAGCTTGAGGACGAGGAGGATGGGTTATCGATAGAGGACCGAAGCCACGACAAGGTGGGTGACACAGAGGGCTCGCCAGAGAGAAAGCAGAGGCTCGGTGTTGCTCATGTCATCCTCGGGAGGTCCACACGGTGCCAAATCGCCGACAACGGTGCCAAAATACTTGATCGTGCAAAAATAGCACACCCACAAGTGCACGGGTTGGCGATGAGTATCGTGTTATCCACAGGGACTAGACTGAGGCTACTGGTGCTCAGCTAAAGCTAGGTCAAACGAAACTGAGGATAGAATAGAAAACTAAACCTAAAACGACTGCCAAATGGCTGAATGACCTAAATAATGAAAATGACCGAATGTACCCCTGGTCACACGAACAGAACAATGAACGAACAAAACAAATGCACAAATGAAAGATGATATGAACGACCGTAGGAATGGACGTCGTATGACTGATTGTACTACATGAACGATAATGATGACTATGCGAACGAACACACGACTACTGACCGATGACCTAACTAAGTACAACCGTGAGAAAGAAGAAGGGAGTCAAGAGCACTAGGGGAGTCTAGAAGCATGGAGGGAGTCGAGAGAGAAAGAGGGGAAGATGGTCGATGGCTAACTAGACGATGGTGGCAGGACAACACCAACACAGAATTACGATGATTGCACGCATGACCTAACTATTGACAATTGTAGAAAGGAGAAAAGAGGGAGTCTAGAAGCAAGGAGGGGATCGAGACAGCAAAGGGAGAGGGATGGTCGCCCGCTAGCTAACTCACACAACACAAACACAATACTCAAACAACTAACACTTACTTATGGCCATAACTAATAGACAAGTACTCACAACATACAGATGCAAGTCACATATTATAAATCTAAAGGATCACATCAACAATAACCATAGTTGCTAAAAACTAAAATCGATGACAATTAACCAAACTAACACAAATTGCTTACATCTACTCAACAAAGACGGCTACTAAAAGGAACACTACACACATGTGAGCATCACAGAAATAGTAACAACACTGAAGAAATGAACTCACAGATACAATAGTCTAATCTCATACATCACATATCATAGCTAAAAATCCACAATTCATCATCTCACAGAGCATAGTAATAGACAGTGACACACAATTCACATCTACAATAATTAACAGTGATTAAGTCGTGCATAAACAAACAACAATTATGTGACAGTAATAAGAAAATTGTAAGAAGAGAGGAGGAAATGGGGATGAACCAAGGAAGACGGGGAAGAAGGGGAAGCAGTGGAGAGGTCGCCGTCGGTGGAGAGGTGATGCGTCAGTGGATGGAGCAAATGAGGACAACGGCGTCTCTTGCTGGTGGAGGAGTTCGGCGGTGTGGTGGTAGTTACCGAAGAAGAGTCAACATGTGAGAGACCAAGTGGAGGTGACCACATGCTTGTGATGAGTAATTGACAAGTATTCTGAAATGTTTGAGTTTGGTTTGTGCATTTCGTGCCATGGTGGCATTTGGCTCAGTCGGGTTTGGTTAGTCGGACTTGAGGTGTATTATTCTTCCCGTTTGAGCTTTTGGGCCTTATTATGCTTGAGTATGCTTAATTGATGCCAATTATGATTATTTGTGTCGAGCGGTGCTATGTGATGTGTTTTTGTCTGTGATGGCTGCAGGACGTCGAGGCGGAGTCGTGGCGAGGCACGGAGGACCGGACTAGGCGCAGGTGGTGCCGAGGTCAGAACGGTCGAGATGTGTCGAAGACGGCAGAGACTCGAGGTGGTTGCGAGGCTTGATGACAAGGAACGCAGAAGCTTCCCGGAAGGTGCAGGAGGGACGTTTCGGTAAAAGCACAAAGCTGCACAAGTGGAAGCGGTTCCGTTCGGGTTTAGCGGGCGTAACGGGTTGGAGACCCGTTAGCCAAAGCCTATATAAGGAGGGGATGTCTCTTTGTGGCTGCATGGATTCAAGGGGTTGTTAGGGTTTTGCTTTAGTCAAAATGGCCTTTGGAGAGGTTGTTTTACTTTAGGCTTTAGTGGTTGATGAGTTGGTGAGAAGGGCAGAGTGTGTCTCCTCTCTGTGTGTTCTCTCGTGCTCCTTTCCAAGCATGTAGTGTTCTTGGGTTTCTTGGGCTTGTGAGAGGAAGAGGATGGATTGATGAGCATGTAATCATTCCTCTTGTATTCAATAGCGTATGGGGACTCCTTTGTGATCCTTGTGTTTATGGGAATGAATGCCTTCAAGAAATCATATGAGTTCTTGCTTCTCTATTTGGTTTTTCTGTTCGATGCTCTCTAGGCTTGATTTCTCAAATTTCTGTTTTTGTGTTGATTCTTGCTGAGGAGTAGCAAAATGGGTTGCTGTGATCTAGGAGATGCTTCAAAGCCATTTGGCTAGTCAATCCTAAGAGCAAACCACGTTTAATTTCAGATTTTGCGTCTTGGCCTCCTTTGTTCTTCATTTCATTTCTAGGGTTTCTTGGTCCTCTTTTATTCTCCTCATGAGATAGCCTGAGATTTGGTCTGGAGAGTCCTGTGACCATTGCTAATCCAGCTGCAAAAGCTCATGATCAAAGATTCAAAGATTGGGGAGGAATTTGGATTTTGGTGTTGCCTCTGCAGGTTTTCAGATTTTTGGCTCAAATCTGAATTACTGTTTTTGAGTTGGATTCTTTTGTTTTTCAAGCCTCTCTTACTATTTAGGATGTTATTGTGTTGCTCTGGACTGAAAAAATTGGGAGCAAGTCCCCAATTTCTCAGTTTTTCAAAGAACTAAATATCTCCCGAGTTTTCAGTTTTTCAGTCTGCTCTCAGGTTACTCTGGGATCAGGGCACCGGACTGACCGGCGGCCACTTACCGGTCTGACCGGCCAGGTGCGGCGGTCTGACCAGCCCGGGCGGTCTGACCGGCCCGAGCGGTCTGACCGGTTCAGACACTGCGGTCAGACCGGCCTACTGCTGCTCTGCTGTTATCTCTTGTTTTGTGCTGGTTTCTTGGTGTTTTCTTTTTTGTTTCTCTTCCCGTTGTCTCCTCTGGCTCATGCATTTCCAGTAAAGCTCACGAATCGACTTCATAGCTCCTTATAGCTATCGAAGGAGATTTCATTGTGGGTACTCTGGGAAACGAATTTGTTTTAAAAGTTGACATTCACCCCCCCTGTCGCCGATTTTGATCCAACAATTGGTATCAGAGCCGGTTTGCTCTTCCTCATAGATCTTAACCGGTCTCTAGATCCATGGCAACAGACAAGTACTCGACCAAGCCCCCGATCTTCGATGGGATCGACTATCCCTTCTGGAAGAGTTGGATAAAGACCTACATCCAGGCTCAGGGCTACGCCATCTGGCGTAAGATCAAGGTACGATATGTTATTCCTGCCGATGAGAACATCAATGCCGGAAACATGGTTGATGTTGAGGCGAATGCGAAGGCAAGGAACATCATAATCCAGGGGTTGAGCAGAAGCGAGTTCGATCGCATCTCTCATCTATCGTCGGCCTTCGACATCTGGGAAACCCTCGATGCATACCTTGAGGGCACCACCCAGATTAAGATGGTTTGACAGGACCAGTTCAAGCGAGATTACAACAAGTTTAAAATGCTCCCTGGTGAGTCCTTGGATGAGTGCTTTGCGCGTTTTCACAAGATTCTGAGCAATCTCCAAGCGGTCGGTCTCACATACCTCGACTCGGATAATGCTCGACAGATGATGTCTGCTCTCGATTTGCGCGTTTGGGAGATGAAGGTGACCACGATTAAAGACACGACCAACCTCTCGACCTGACTCTTGACGCGTTGTACTCACGCCTCAAGACTCACGAGATTGACATAGTCTCTCGTAGGTCGAAGTCGCAGTCGATGGCCTTAGTCACCGATCCTGGCTCTGCTTCTGGTTCTTCCGACTTTTCTTCCGGATTCTCTCTTGCTGCTCTCTGTGACGTAACTGATGATCAATTAGAGCAGCTTGCAGATGAGATGTTAGCCCTCTTAGCTAGAAAGTTTTCTCATGCTTACAAGAAAAGGAGGGACAGAAAGAGAGGAGGACCCGTGATCTGCTTCGAGTGTGGTGGCCCCAACCACATTCGGGCAAACTGCCCCAAGCTGGAGAAGGACAAGAGCGACTACGGCGATACGAGCAAGAACAACTACATCGACAAGAACCGCAACAAGAAGCCCTCAGCTCACGCCCAAGGCAAGAAGAAGTTCCGCGACCTTGGCAAAGCAAGAGGCTCTTCCATCGTGTCCTCACCGCCTTCGACGACCTCAATTTCAGCGAGGTGGAGTGACGATGATGGGAAGGACGAGCAAGATCCCAAGGGCGGCGACGACTTATCCGGCATGTGCTTCACGGCCCTTGAGGGCGAGATCAGCAACTGCGAGCTCTATTCCGACTCCGATGAGGTTCGCCGAGCAGGGAAGAGAGAGGTTTGGCTCGTTGACTCCGGGTGTTCTCGACACATGACCGGAGACTCTCGTTGGTTCTCTTCCCTAGCTCGTGCTCCAGGTGATGAGACGATCACCTTCGGAGACGCTTCGTCTGGGCGCGTCATCGCCAAAGCTTACCGATGACGGCTTTGAGGTTAGCTTTAAAACAAACGCTTGCAAAATTCTTGATTCTTCGGGTAATCTGCTTTGCGGGATTTCTCGTTATGGGAGGATCTTTTGTGCTGTTTTTTCTGAGTCTTCTGGTGATCCTCTCCGGTGTTTAGTTGCTTCTGAGTCCCGTGACCTTACTTTCTGGCATAGGAGACTTGGTCATGTTGGATTTGACCATTCGATCCGAGTTAGCGGCCACGATCTCATTCGTGGTCTGCCGAAACCCAAGATGGTCAAAGATCTTGTTTGCGCTCCGTGCCGGCACGGCAAGATGGTTGCCACTTCTCACCCTCCGGTCACAGTGACTATGACCGATGCACCGGGACAACTGCTCCTTTGGACACAATTGGACCAGCTCGAGTGCAGTCAGTAGGGGGGAAGTGGTATGTTCTTGTCGTGGTCGATGACTTCTCGAGGTTCTCTTGGTGTTTTTTTATCCTCGAAGGATGAGACGTTTACACATTTTCAAGGTCTTTTCAGTAGGCTTTCTATTGAGCTCCCCGGTGCCTTACGAGCGATCCGCAGTGACAATGGTTCCTACTTTGAGAGGTTTTGCGATGAGACAGGTGCAGAACACCAGTTCTCTTCTCCGCACGTCCCACAGCAGAATGACGTCGTGGAGAGGAAGAACCGTACCTTGGTCGAGATGGCCAGAACGATGCTTGATGAGTATTCTACACCTAGGAAGTTTTGGGCTGAGGCTATTGCGACCACATGTCATGTTTCGAACAGAGTTTTTCTTCGGGCACACTCGCATCGCACTTCTTATGAGTTGAGATATGGGCGAAAGCCCAGTGTCTCGTATTTTCGTGTGTTTGGTTGCAAGTGTTTCATTCTGAAGTCCGGGAACCTAGACAAGTTCGAGTCACGTTCTGAAGATTAATGAACAAATTTTACGTGCTTTCATTGGTAAATTTGTGGTAGTTTATTTGATGATATATTGATTTACAGCAAGTCACTAGATGAACATCTTAAACACTTACGTGTTGTTTTCATTGCTTTGAGGGATGCACATTTGTTTGGTAACCTCGAAAAGTGCACCTTTTGCACCGATCGAGTTTGTTTTCTTGGCTATGTTGTTACTCCACAGGGAATTGAGGTAGATGAAGCAAGATTGAAGCTATAAAGAGTTGGCCAACACCACAAACGGTCACACAAGTGCGGAGTTTTCATGGACTTACGGGATTCTATCGCCGCTTTGTGAAGGATTTCAGCACCATTGCTGCACCACTTAATGAATTGACAAAGAAAGGTGTTCCATTTAAATGGGGAGAAGTGCAAGAGGAAGCTTTCAACCTTCTCAAAGAAAAGCTCACAAATGAACCATTGCTCCAACTTCCTGACTTTGGTAAGACTTTTGAACTTGAGTGTGATGCTAGCGGAATTGGAATTGGTGGTGTGTTGACACAAGAAGGTAAACATGTTGCTTATTTTAGTGAAAAATTGAGTGGGCCTAGTTTGAACTATTCTACTTATGATAAGGAATTACTTGCTCTCGTTCAAACTTTAGAAACATGGCAACATTATTTATGGCCCAAAGAATTTGTTATCCATTCTGATCATGAATCATTGAAACATATTAGAAGTCAAACTAAACTGAACCGTAGACATGCTCGTTGGGTTGAATTCATTGAATCTTTTCCTTATGTCATAAAACACAAGAAAGGGAAGGAAAATGTGATTGCTGATGCTTTGTCTAGACGGTATACAATGTTGTCTCAACTTGATTGTAGAATTTTTGGCTTGGAGACGATAAAAGAACTATACACTTCTGATGATGAGTTTAAAGATGCCCTGTCCAATTGCAAAAATGGTAGATGCTGGAATAAATTTGTTTTCAATAATGGATTTTTATTTAGAGCTAACAAACTATGCGTTCCAGCTAGCTCTGTTCGTCTTTTGTTATTACAGGAGGCACATGGGGGAGGACTAATGGGTCATTTTGGCATCAAAAAGACGGAGGACATCCTCACTGAACACTTCTATTGGCCAAGGATGAGGCGTGACGTTGAGCGCTATGTATCTCGCTGCACTACCTGCAATAAAGCTAAGTCCCGACTTAATCCACATGGTTTATATATGCCTCTTCCTGTACCTAGTGTTCCTTGGGAGGATATTTCAATGGACTTTGTTTTAGGATTACCTCGAACAAAGAAGGGGAGAGATAGTGTTTTTGTTGTGGTGGATAGATTCTCTAAAATGGCACATTTTATACCTTGTCATAAGAGCGATGATGCTACAAATGTTGCTGATTTGTTTTTCAGAGAGATTGTTCGACTACATGGAGTGCCCAATACCATTGTTTCAGATTGAGATGTGAAGTTTTTGAGTCACTTTTGGCGCACATTGTGGGCGAAATTGGGTACCAAGCTGCTGTTTTCTACTACTTGTCACCCCCAAACGGATGGACAAACTGAAGTTGTCAACCGCACGCTATCAACTATGTTGAGGGCTATCTTGAAGAAAAACTTAAAGATGTGCGAAGAATGTCTACCTCATGTAGAGTTTGCTTACAATAGATCGCTGCACTCTACCACAAAGATTGAGCCCTTTTCAGATTTGAAGCCATATTTGGGAGAAGAAGATGACCTTGAGTCGAGGACGACTCACATGCAAGAAGGGGAGGATGATGAGGACATCACTTCCATGCATACAACCAATAGATCTGAACCTATACACTTACAAGGTCCAATCACACGAGCTCGCGCACAACAATTGAACTATCAGGTAACTTTGTTTCTAGGAGCATGTCTTATTTCTCATGAGAATATGCTACTACCTAATGCATGTGATGTTCTTTTACTTAGGAACTTGGGAGCTGATCATGAAGACACACATGAGCGATTCAGTTCAGCCTCCGATGACAGCACCAACTTCAAACATGCATAACTTTCACATACGGAGTCCGTTTGAGGCCCATGAGTACTCGATGGAAATATTTTCTCATCCTCTTTCCAATGGATCTGGTCTCATCACCAAATTCCTCCTGTGCATGTCACAATCACTCAAAGAAGGTGCTGCATCACCTGTTTGGGCCAACTCGGGTCTTGTAATTCTTGGGCCCAAAGGAGGGGCGCCCCCCCCCCCCGCCAGGCCCATACTGTTCACCGGATTACTGTTCACATGAATAGTACTATGAATAGTACCACCTCGTTTGTCTTAGTTTTGTGCGGCTCTCTCTCGCCTATTTATGGAGGCTGCACCTTTGTAGTTTGCTTGGATTTTGTTTGCTTAGTTTTTCCATTGTGAAAACTCTTGTTCTTCACTTGTGTCGAGTAGACCAACCGTAAAGAACCTCTACAGAATCCCACCTTTTGAGCTTAATATAAATATTTGCAATTTCAGATTGCTTGTTATCTTGTTCTTGCGTGTTCTTCGGTTGCATGCAGGAATAGACCTTCGTGGTCAGGTCAACCGCGTTCTTGGCACGGTTGATAACGACTTGGAGTGTGGTTTAGCGATTACTTGGTGTTCTGGTCGTGGCTGGTTAGAAGCCTGCATCGTCAAAGTCGTTCTCCTCCAAATCGAAGTTATCATCCTATCGGAAGATCGGGACCCCATCGCTTCATCAGATGACCTTCGACGAGGCCAGTCCGGGAACTAGGCCCGATATCTCAGGTTCTTTAGAGCAGTCCGAGCCCATCTTTGTAGATGATGAGGACGATAGAGATGAGGGTTGTCTACCCGATCCAGTTCCTCATCCTCCCCTTGAGGTGCCTTCCTCCACTGCACCTCTAGGCGATCAGCCCATGCCTTCTGCTTCCTCTGGAGCTAGTGGCTCTGTTCCTACCTCTTCAGCTCA
The DNA here is from genome assembly GCA_017311315.1 of Dendrocalamus latiflorus. Lineage (NCBI taxonomy): Eukaryota > Viridiplantae > Streptophyta > Magnoliopsida > Poales > Poaceae > Dendrocalamus > Dendrocalamus latiflorus. The sequence continues at coordinate 16,851,091 of CM029661.1, forward strand.
TGAGGTAGAGGTCACTTCTTCATCTCATCCTGGACCTCCCCGACATATCCAGAAAGACCATCCTTCTGAGCAGATGATTGGAGACCTTTTTGAGCGAGTCACACGCTCAAAATCTGGCATGTCACATTTCTGTCTCCATTCTGCCTTTGTTGCCTCATTCGAGCCCAAGGACGTTTGTCATACTCTTTCTGATGAGTCTTAGGTCAATGCCATGCATGAGGAGTTAGAAAATTTCGAGAGAAACAAGGTCTGGTCGCTTGTTGAGCCCCCTCGAGGTCACAATATCATTGGGACTAAGTGGTGTTCAAGAACAAGCAGAGTGAGGATGGGGTGATTGTTCGAAAAAAAGGCTAGACTGGTAGCTCAGGGCTTCTCCCAGGTTGAGGGTCTAGATTTCGAGGAGACCTTTGCCCCTGTAGCTAGACTTGAGGCCATTACAATCCTTCTTGCCTTTGCAACTTCTAAGGGTTTCAAGCTTTACCAGATGGATGTCAAGAGTGCCTTCCTCAATGGCTTTATTGAGGAAGAGGTCTATGTGAGACAGCCTCCAAGTTTCGAGAACCCCAAATACCCAAACCATGTCTACAAGCTTTCCAAGCCTTGTATGGACTTAAGCAGGCCCCTAGAGCTTGGTGTGAGAGGCTTAAGTCCTATCTATTGAGTCATAGTTTTGAGATGGGTAAGGTAGATAAGACCTTGTTCATTCGTAGGTATGGCACTGACCTTCTGCTCGTCTAGATTTATGTGGATGACATTATATTTGGCGGCTCTTCTCATGCTCTCGTTTCACAGTTCTTGGATGTCACGAGCACCGAGTTTGAGATGAGCATGATGGGTGAGTTGACTTTCTTCCTTGGCTTCCAGATCAAGCAGACTCGGGAGGGTACTTTCTTGCATCAGGGCAAGTACACCCGTGACCTCCTGAGGCGCTTTGACATGAGTGATGGTAAGCCTGTGTCAACTCCCATGGCGTCCACAGTTTCTCTTGACCTAGATGAGGACGGCGAGCCAGTTGATCAGAAGGAGTATCGCAGCATGATTGGCTCCCTCTTATACCTCACTGCCTCGAGACCAGACATACACTATGCTGTGTGTCTTTGTGCTCGGTTTTAGGCTTCTCCTCACGTATCTCACCGCTAGGCAGTGAAACGCATCCTTCGGTACCTTCGAGCTACCATTGACTATGGTATCTGGTACTCTTCTTCGTCCTGTCTTTCCTTGAGAGCCTACTCGGATGCAGACTTTGTTGGCTGTCGGATAGATAGGAAGAGCACTTCTGGCACCTGCCAATTCATTGGCACTTCTCTTGTTTCCTGGTCCTCGAGGAAGCAGTCCGGTGTTGCACAGTCCACCGCAGAGGCCGAGTATGTTGCTACCGCCAATTGCTGCAGCCAGGTGCTCTGGATGGTCTCGACCCTACGGGACTTTGGGTTAGTTATCGACAGTGTTCCACTCTTTTGTGATAACACTTCTGCGATTAACATTGCCAAGAACTCAGTGCAGCATTCTCGGACCAAGCACATTGATATCTGATATCACTTTCTTCGAGACCATGTGGAGAAGGGTGACATTGTGCTCCAGTTTGTGGAGAGTGACCACCAGTTGGCTAATATCTTTACCAAGCCTTTGGATAGCTCTAGGTTTTCAGCCTTGCGGGGAGAGCTTGGGGTGGTTTGTCCTTATGGACTGTTGTGAGGGGGAGTTTTGTGCTTCATTGATATATCTTGTTTATTATGCTCTTACTCCTTTCTGTTGCATTGCATGCGGGTGCATTGGGATAGTCCTTCTAGCATAGGTTAGAGTGGTTCTCTTGCCTAGCTGCTTAGACTTCTTCCTCTCATCTTGTGATTTTTCGGATGCTGCTTATTAGTTGTTTCTCTTCTCACTAGGTTGAACTCACTCACTTTTTATAGGTTCTAGCGAGGGTTGGGCCACCCTCGGGTAGACAGGGTACGTGTTTGCTCCCTAGTGTGTTAGTTGATCAGCTGATAGTCCTAGAGTCATATGGGGTAGATGAGAGACAGTCTAAGCCATAGTATCCTCTATATCTTGTCTATGCTTTAAGGACTTCCCTTTTCGGTTTTTCTTGCCAGCTTCTCGATCTTATTGCTTTGGTTCAGGGGGAGTTCATTTGGAAGCTTCTAGATCTTAATGTTGACATAACTCTACTTGAATTAAACGTTGCATCACATGTTGAGGGGGAGCTGGATTTTCTACATGTCATTATGCATTGTAATATAACTACATGGAGCCTTGATTATTATCCTGTTATGACATGTTTACAATGCATTACATCTTGCCATGACTTAAGCTTACTTGCTAGATATATCATGACTTTATATGTGTAGTCAAGTCTTTGCCATGATAGGTTGATTAAAATGCTCAACTTGAACTAATTCATGTCATGTTAGCTTTTGAGACTAGTCTCTCTTTAGTTATCTCTTTATGATTCATGCCATGTCAAATAGCCTGAGTTGAGTCTTGAATTTATATTGAGCTTTAGATTGAGCTATGTTAGTTCAATGATGAAACATGAGTTAGTACAACCTTTTAAGAAAGCAAAAAGATCTCTTTTGTGCGAAAGAACTGATCTCACCAATTTTTTCTCATGAGACAGCTTGCCATTGCACAAGGCATAAACTCACGGGGAGTTTTGGATGACCAAGACTATCTTCTTAAGCTTCTCGCTTGGAGTAGTCGCATAAGGCTTGAGATCTGCACATAGCTAAAAATGTTGGTTGGAGACAATCATGAGCTTTAAAAGGAAAACTTATAACAAATGTGCTTCATTTGCTTAATTATACAAAAAGATCAAGTACTTGCACAATTGTTTCTCTCTTGAACTAATAGCACTCTAAAATGATTCAATACTAGCTTCTTGATTCCACTTAGCTTATTGACATGGCCTGCATCATCTATGGATACCTCTAGCTAGACTAGAATCATGGTTGACTTGACATGTTAAGAAATTCGACTACATTTTCAGATTATGACAATTTGGCTTAGCTTGATTATACATGTTTTGTCATGATCTTGTTAGCATTCTTATTGATTATGGCTTGATGTAATAATCCACGGTCATTTTGGATAATCTTCATGGCTCTAAATGCTTAGATTGAATAAAATTACAGCCATTCCATCCATTCTCATGATTGGTTCTCTTCCTTGTGCCCTGATGATTTTATTGTCAAAAGGGGGAGAATAGGGGAGAAAAAGCCCTTTGGGAACTCTCTAGAGCTTTGGAGAACAATTTGCTCTTCCTTTTGTAGCTTTAGAGTGTTCCTTCTATCGACATGGTCATAGGCTTCTTTAATTTCTTTTTGGACCATGTTTGACTCTTTTTCATTGTCAAACTCATCTTTTCGCTTTTTCTGGGTTTGTCAATATACTCATCAAGGGGGAGATTGAGAGACCATGTGGAGGTGACCACATGCTTGTGATGAGTAATTGACAAGTATTCTGAAAAGTTTGAGTTTGGTTTATGCGTTTCATGCCATGGTGGCATTTGGCTCAGTCGGGTTTGGTTAGTCGGACTTGAGGTGTATTATTCTTCCCGTTTGAGCTTTTGGGCCTTATTATGCTTGAGTATGCTTAATTGATGCCAATTATGATTATTTGTGTCGAGCGGTGCTATGTGATGTGTTTCTTGTCTGTGATGGCTGCAGGACGTCGAGGCGGAGTCGTGGCGAGGCACGGAGGACCGGACTAGGCGCAGGTGGTGCCGAGGTTAGAACGGTGAGATGTGTCGAAGACGGCGGAGACTCGAGGTGGTTGCGAGGCTTGGATGACAAGGAACACTGAAGCTTCCCGGAAGGTACAGGAGGGGCGTTTCGGTAAAAGCACAAAGCTGCACAAGTGGGAGCGATTCCGTTCGGGTTTAGCAGGCGTAACGGGTTGGAGACCCGTTAGCCAAAGCCTATATAAGGAGGGAATGTCTCCTTGTGGCTGCATGGATTCAAGGGGTTGTTAGGGTTTTGCTTTAGTCAAAATGGCCTTTGGAGAGGTTGTTTTGCTTTAGGCTTTAATGGTTGATGAGTTGGTGAGAAGGGCAGAGTTTGTCTCCTCTCTGTGTGTTCTCCCGTGCTCCTCTCCAAGCATGTAGTGTTCTTGGGTTTCTTGGGCTTGTGAGAGGAAGAGGATGGATTGATGAGCATGTAATCATTCCTCTTGTATTCAATAGCGTGTGGGGACTCCTTTGTGATCCTTGTGTTTATGGGAATGAATGCCTTCAAGAAATCATTTGAGTTCTTGCTTCTCTATTTGGTTTTTCTCTTCGATGCTCTCTAGGCTTGATTTCTCAAAATTTGTTTTTGTGTTGATTCTTGCTGAGGAGTAGCAAAATGGGTTGTTGTGATCTAGGAGATGCTTTAAAGCCATTTGGCTAGTCAATCCTAAGAGCAAACCACGTTTAATTTCAGATTTTGCGTCTTGGCCTCCTTTGTTCTTCATTTCATTTCTAGGGTTTCTTGGTCCTCTTTTATTCTCCTCATGAGATAGTCTGAGATTTGGTCTGGAGAGTCCTGTGACCATTGCTAATCCAGCTGCAAAAGCTCGTGATCAAAGATTCAAAGATTGGGGAGGAATTTGGATTTTGGTGTTGCCTCTGCGGGTTTTCAGATTTTTGGCTCAAATCTGAAATTACTGTTTTTGAGTTGGATTCTTTTATTTTTCAAGGCTCTCTTACTATTTAGGATGGTATTGTGTTGCTCTGGACTGAAAAAATTGGGAGCAATTCCCCAATTTCTCAGTTTTTCGAAGAACTGAAATATCTCCCGAGTTTTCAGTTTTTCAGTCTGCTCTCAGGTTACTCTGGGATCAGGGCACCGGTCTGACCGGCGGCCACTTGCCGGTCTGACCGGCCTGGGCGGTCTGACTAGCCCAGGTGCGGCAGTCTGACCTGCCCGGGCGGTTTGACCGGCCCGAGCGGTCTGACCGGTTCAGACACTGCGGTCAGACCGGCCTACTGCTGCTCTGCTGTTATCTCTTGTTTTGTGCTGGTTTCTTGGTGTTTTCTCTTTTGTTTCTCTTCCCATTGTCTCCTCTGGTCATGCATTTCCAGTAAAGCTCATGAATCGACTTCATAGCTCCTTATAGCTATCGAAGGAGATTTCATCGTGGGTACTCGTGGGAAACGAATTTGTTTTAAAAGTCGACATTCACACCCCCCCCCTCTGTCGCCGATTTCGATCCAACAAGATGGGAGGCGACTAGTGCTGTGGTTGCGGAGACAGGCAGCGACCAACGATGCAGAGGGGAGCCGGTGGTGGAGAAAAAAGGAGATCCAAGTAAGAAAAGCACCGGGATTGAAGAGGATCTGGTGGAGGGAGGTGAGGAGGAGAAGTAGTAGGTGCGGCGGCCGGTTGAGGTGATGAACGGCGTAGGGGCTAGAGGGAGGAGAAGCAAAAGGGGGGTAAGGGGAGAGATGGCCACCGGTAGTGGGTGGCCATAGAGGAGCTGGTAGCGCTAATGGAGGGAGAAGTGGGAGGCGATCTGATGGGAGGCACGATGAGGTGAGCAGGGAGTGGTGTAGGTGCTGGTCAGTGGCTGTAGAGGTGAGAAAGATGGCACACAATGGATGGCCGTGGGGGTTGATGGTGGCAGCAACTGGTGAAGGGAGGAAGGAGGAAAGGGAAGAAGAGACGACCGCTGGTGAGATGGCCTGGCTTGCCTGTGCCAGAGATGGAGGAGATGGGGGAGGAGAGAGCAAATGGAGGTCAAGGGAGAAGGAATGCCAGGCTCCCATTTTCCATGGACGACGGCTGGCTTAAGAAGGATTTGGGGATTTTTGGCACTTTACAATTTAGTCCTCCTAGTATCTAGGGTTTACAATCAAGTCCTTCCTTCTTATGCTTTCTTTTGTTTTGGCCCTTGGAAACTCCGATTTCTTCATGATTTGATCCTACGCATCTATGGACACGTGTATATTTATACAGAGTAGTCCCGGAAGTCCAGATTTGTTGTTTATGTACCTTGAACGTGTTGGCCTATGGAAAATTATAAAAAAAATGTAAAATGGTCCAATTTGAGCAATTAATTTTAGAAAAGCGTGTAAATGATGATAAATGGTTTAAAAATGCAAAAAAATACAAGGGTAAAATGACAGGTAAATATATATGACCGATGTCAGTGTTCGGGCAAAGTGGAGGCGGGGAATGGCAATTGAGGTCAAGGCAAAGCTGCCTGAGCCTTTGTAGCCTTGGAGTGGGTGGGAGGCCGTTGGGTGCCTAGATGGTGAGTGTGGAGACTGAGGGTGGCATCACCAGCACATGACACATCACAGGAGTGAGGGGCGGAGTCAGTGTGAGAAGCAGACATATGCAAGGGATAGTTAAGGTAGGGAGTGGCAGCTCAACAGTTGACCATAGACATTACAGCACAAGGGTGCGATGCGGCGTGGGCACAGCGGATGTGAGCAGGGGCAGACCGACCCTTCGGGTGAGCTCCCATGCAGGTCGGACCCCCTAGAAGCCCCTCCTCGATCAGTTCCACCTGGACCAGAGTAGAGCAGTGGAACGGCAATAGTCGGCCGAACTCCCAAAGACAACACTAAGTTTTTCAATTACCCAACTGAGCTTCGGCCTTCACCCTTTAGCCCAATCGGTGAGCCAGTGAGATGAGTAGAATAGAAGTCGTGGGTCAACTGAGCGAGTAGTGGTGCAGCATGGTCGAGCAAGTAGAGTCAGCACAACAGAGAGGGCGCCCTAGCCCTAGACGCCAGAGGCAAAGGATGGCGCGGCACCGAGGTGGAGCACGGTGCAGTGGCCAGGGGTGGCGCCAAGGTGGAGTGCCTTGATGGCCAGTTCTTGATTTCATGGCGCCTGGCGGAGGCCATCCACGTCGGCTACACCGTGGAGATTGATGCCAAGCTCAGCATTGGCCAGCAGTGGCACTCCTTCTCCATCGACTTCTCCCGCAACTAGCCAAGGGTTTCAACGCTCTCTTCACCCCCTCGCCATTTCCATCTATTCAGTTACCTATTAGCACTCATTTGTTGGCCTAATATGTCTTCTACTGTGCAGTATCGGAGGGAGTTGGATGACTTCATGGCGACTCCTAAGTCCTATCAGGAGAGATTTAGCTGTGAGTTCACTAGAAACTTCAATTCACTCAAATTTAGTTGCTAAATTAGTTGCAGTTCAAGTGCTTCATGCTCATTCAGAGATCATTGCAGCCTAGATTTTACTTATGGTATTTCGACATGTTTTGCATCCCATACACCTATTACACTGTACTCATTTGTTCCTAAGTTTTGGTCTAGTTTAGGAATACTGGATTAGTTTTTGGTGGCACAGTGTGTGTTAATTATGCAGTTGTTCGAAGTCAAGGGTAATTGCAATGCACACCTATTGCATTGGTCAGTCTGAGGGCTGCGGTGGCTTTTGTTTTAACTCCCTATTAGTGGAATGGATTCCCAACAGTGGATTGATTTTCTCAATCCTGAATGCCTGATGCTTCTTGTGTGGCGCTAGTCTTTTTGGGAGAGCTTAGATTCTTTACCAAAATTACACGCCCAAGTTAACCGTAGCATGATCATAAAAAATTAAGACCCTAAGTTATTAAGGAGTGTGAAGGTGATATCTGCAAAATACCCACTTTGATTGCTGCTGCTGAAATCATTTCTTTATGCTTCCTGAAAGTAAGAACAAAGACATTAGGAATGGAGGGAGATAATCACTTGCACTTTGGAAATTGATCTACCTTTCTAGATATCTAGTACCGAGGAAAATCTGTGAGAAATCTATCCTAATACGGAGTATCTATTAGTTCTTCTGAGCATACGCCTTTTCCTTCGTATGTCATGTCTAGGAAATCATGTAAAATAAGTGGTGCGTACACTTAAATATTGTTGAAGATTCAAATATTATGTATAACATTACTAACTTTGAGGACCTCCTCATCTCTAGTTTCTGGCTACCTCAATATTACTTGCTACAAATAATAATATATATATTTCAGGATCTCATGAGTTAACTATCTTTTTTCATGCAAACACTCTGATATGGTCGGTGTTGGTTGGGTACGAGTCCAAGGACCGAGGGTAGGGTACTTGCCCTTGAATGGCTGGTCATGCCACTACCAAGGCTCTGAGGCTTAGTTGAAGAAGAGAGGGAGAGACTAGGAATTTTATTTATTCATTGCTTGCTTATGAATGGTGCGGCTCCCCTCTTATATAGATGATGTTAGGCCCTAACAATATAAAAACTAACAAAATCTAATACAACCAATCAACTAAAGATAATATCATATCCATATTATCTAAATATAAAGATATGTAACTATCTATTCCTAATATGAAGATATACATCTAATTATTCTTAATACGAAGATATGCAGATAACTATTCCTAATATGAAGATATGCATCTAACCATCCCTAATTCGATCACTACAGTATATGTGGTACTGTTTATGTGCTACAGTGCATGCCTGCTATAGTACATGCGTGGTACTATTCATGTGCTACAGTGCACGTCTCGCCGTATCCTAGGCCATAACATTACATCCCTCGTAGCGAGATACTCATCCTTGAGCTGTCAGGTGGCGGCCATGGTTGATGTCCGTCATAACTCCATGTCGAGAGCCCATGGCGCTGGCGAATAGTCATGTAGAAGAGAGAATGTAGCACTTCGATGGACAACAGTGAGGATTGTAGTCCCTTGGCGTGACTTGCCATTGCAGGAGGTGCCGACGGCATGGACAAGCTGCGCGAGGTAGCAATGACGTTCTTCCTGCTAGTATGGGGAAGAACTTGATGTTGTCATGGTCCTAACACCCACCATGCCCCCACATCTATGAAGGTATGGCATTAACTGGTTATGTGGAGAAGACCACTGTTGGACAGCGGTAACCTTCCTCCTCGGCGAAGGCACCAAAGGTGCAGCTAAGGATAACAAAGCCTGGAGAGGAGTCATCGTCAGTGAAGGTGGGAGCATGACCAACGCTGATGACAGCAATAAGGATGGTGATGGCACACCACCATTGCAGTGGTAGGCGTTGCCTCTTGCTGCTACTCTATCTTGGACATGATTGCAACGGTGGTGATGATGACTCAGAAACCACAGCAACATGTTGCGCCTTCTCCTCCATCTTTGCCATGAACTCTTTCATCTAGGCCATCAAGTTGGCACAGATCTTAGTGGAGGATAACTCAGCATTTGAAGCCACGATAGTTGGCTTGGTGGAGACTTAACGTGTTGGTGAAGACGGCACAATGGTGGTGGTGAAACAGAGGTTGACGTGTTTAACAAAGCTTGGCCATGCCTACACTATGAGCACACACTCTAGCTGTTGGTACCACAGGGCAGCATTCCCCATCAGGTTGTGTGATGCCAACCACTCCTTCTATTCCTCCATTGTCCGCTACTCCATGAAGAATTGCTCAAAGCGATTCAACCAAGGTTATGGGTCTTCATTGCCGTCGAAGGTCGAAAGCCCAAAATAGTGGAATCATGAAATTCAGGCCTTCATGGGATCGAAATACTGCTACCTACCTTGGATGATGGAGCAGCATTTGACTCTGATACCAAATGATATGGTCGTGTTGGTTGGGTACGAGTCCAAAGATCGAGGGTAGGGCACTCGCCCTTGAACCGCCAGTCATGCCATCGCCAAGGTTTTGAGGCTTAGTTGAAAAAGAAGGGATATACTAGAAAATTTATTTATTCATTGTTTTCTTATGAATGGTGCGGCTCCTCTCTTTATATAGATGAGGTTAGCCCCTGACAATATAAAAATTAACACAATCTAATGCAACCAATCAACTAAAGATAATATCATATCTATACTATCTAAATATAAAGATATGTATCTATTTATTCCCAATACGAAGATATGCATTTAATTATTCCTAATACAAAGATATGCATATAATGATTCCTAATATGAAGATATACATCTAACTATTCCTAATACGATCGCTGCAGTACACACGGTACTGTTCATGTGCTATGGTGCACGCCTACTATAGTACACGTGTGGTACTATTTATGTTCTACAGTGCATGTTTTGTCATATCCTAGGCCATAACACACTCTTCTTCATTTAGCTTGCACTGTCATGGTGGTTATTCAGAATTTTCATTTTCAGTACATTCATGCTGCCTTTTGCTACCCCTCTTCTCCATGGGAGTTGGGACCTTTGCTAATACGGTTGCAATTGAGGTAAAAAGCCATGCGTATCTTTGTTCTTGCTTTATATGCTTATCGAAGAATTTTTTAAATCCCTTGAGTGTTTGTTTGTACGATCTAACATTTCCTCAATTTATACTTGGCGCTAGAGTTTTATCCCACATCTGAATATGTATATTTGAATGAGGGTCCCCTTGCATTGTGAGATAGTTGTTTAACATAAATGCAAATATACTTATTACTAAAAAAAACTTGCATGGTCGCTTGATATATATGCAGCATAGTACTACTGATCTATCTATTTTTCACAATTGACAGGTTATTTCTTCTAGACTCATCTAAAACTGGGGATTAAGCTTCATTAGTGGGGTGTGTTCAATGTCCTACCATTACCTACATATGTTTACATATGAATTGTAGCTGTTGATTATATTTTGTGTCATATACTCTTATTAGTGCAATTGCAACGTAGTTTCATCCTGCATTGTTTTGCTTTTCGGTAATATTCACTACTACACAAAACCGTATTACAGACGGTTCAGAAACGTCATCATAGACGGTTTTGTGAACCGTCTGAATTTATGGGTCCGTAATGATACGAGTTCATCACAGATGGCTTTTGAACCATCTGTGGTGTAAATATCACAGACAGTTTTTAACTAGAACCGTCTGTGATATCTATATATCACAGACGGTTCTAGTTAAAAAACCGTCTGTGATATCTAGCACAGACGGTTTTAGTTAAAAACCGTCTGTGCTATTCTCTTCTACCCCGAAATCTATTTCTGTTTATTGGCTAGCCTCAGGAAATGCTAGCCATGCCCTCTGAAACAAGCAGATCAACATGTACATGTATACATCCAATTCACGTCTCAATTCATTTCACAAACATAAAACGTTCATTTCTCAAATCAATTAATTGAAATGAAAACATGCAAATATAGTATGAAACACAGTACACATTTTATTTTTATTAAGATTAGAGCCTACCATTACAAGAACAGACAGACAAACAACAAATAACAAGGAGGAGGAGAACAACAAATAGGTTGCCCATCTAGCTAACACAACAAAAACAGAGAAAAACAAAGATCCTCTATGCCTAGGCCTTCTCGCCCCTGATGCAGTGCACGAGCTGGATGTCTTTGACACCCACCATCGTTGGCGTTGATTGAGCGCTATCTTGTGCATCGTCTACTTCGTGGGGCTATTATGGTATGGGTCAAGGAGGAGGAGGAGAACAGTAAAGAGGAGGAGAACAGAAAGGAGGCTTGGTTCTGGTGATTATTTATAGGGGAGGGAGTGCGAAATTTTTTGGCGTGGGGACGGATAGGCGGAGCTACGATATGTGGGGTGAGAATTGATAGATTTCTATTGGCTAGGATTAGGTTGAGGAGGATCGATGGGCCCAATGGTCAGATTATCACAGACGGTTGGTAGCTAGAACCGTCTGTGATGAAATCACAGACAGTTCTATATGCCAAACCGTCTGTGAATTAGAGCACAAAATTTTATATACCGATGCAATATAAACAACTAGTCTGAAAAGATAAAATAACAAAGTTTTATATGGTTTATATATACTCATTTGAAAGGTTTCGATGTAATCTACTACCTTTCAGTTGAAGCAAAATCCAAATTCCGAAAGGAAGACCAAGAAAAAGGGCAAAAATAGAAACCAAAAACTTGCGATGCAGGTTTAGATCCAAAGATGGCCAAGCGCAAGCAGGTCATTTTTTGGATTGGGCTCATCGTTAGCTTTCCAACGAGTACAAGAACGTCAAAAATGGACACCGTATGCAAAAGTTATGCCTATTTTACTGAAGGTGTCTCAAAACTGAATCCTACTCGGACTCAGGCGGGAAATTATGAAATTTTAGGGAATTGCAAGGCAGGAAACATGTCACAGATGGTTTTTAATACGGACCGTCTGTGATAACTTCATTATCACAGACGGTTTTTAATTTCATAAAATCCATCTGTGATGTCTAACGGTTCTTATCTAGAACCGTCTGTGATACCTCACAGATGATTTTTATTAAAAACCATCTGTGATAATGAAGTTATCACAGACGGTTCGTATTAAAGATCATTTGTGAAAATACCACAGACGGTTATTCGTATGAACCGTCTGTGATACTTGCAGCACAGATGGTTCCTAGGAACCGACTGTAATATAAGCATCTAGTTTAGCCTCTTTTGTAGTAGTGATTGTTTGTTTCACGCTTCCAACTCCACCCTAGCTAGATTTTATTCCGGGGTCCACCACTGGATGCGAGCACGACATGGTGCTTGGGAGAGAAGGAAGAGGAAGGGGTCTGGGCGGGGCAGGGTGGCATAGCATGTGGCTAGCGCGAGTGTAGGATCGAGGAGGCCGACTTGAGAGGGAATAGTCGTTTCTAAAAATTTCAATTAAATTCGCTATTTGGGTAAAACTAAGAATATAACGCAGAAGCTTAAATCAATTTGGTTTAGCACAATAAAGCCTAAATCAACTAGGTTCATTTAAGTGCACCAACAATTTAAGTCTATGTCAAAGGTTTGCAATATTAGAAAGACAAGCAGTCAATTTAATTCTTTGAATGCAAATTGCTTGAATGCAAATTGAGCATAAGAAAAAAACCACAATTGACATAGTTTCCTTTTACCGTGTTGTTCGGAGACTTGTCGGTCTCCCCTAGTCCATGTTGATGTTAGCCCAAACGAATTGGACCGGCTCCATGAATTAAGCCAAAACACATCAATCCACTAGTGATAGCACTTTTCCACTCTAAGTATGTGCGCTCCAACCTTCTCAACTTTGCAAGGTCTTCTCACAACCTTCTTTGAGAAGATCACTACGCACAATGCGTCCAATACCGTCTAGGAGTTGGAAAACTCCAAGAATAATAAGTCAAGCCCCTCGCAATGTGCAATGAATGCACAAGCTCAAATGGACACTAAGTCCAACTCTAGATGCAACACATGCACTCTAGATCACTCTCCTTACTCACAAGGTGTAACACATGTACAATGGAGAGGAGGACCTCACACTAGCTCAAGGGAATAGAAATGGGTCGAGCAACATCTACTCCAATAGGCCACAAGTGGGTATTTATACTCCAGACAAGAAAACTAGCCGTTGGAGCCAAATCCCTGAAAAATCAGGGAAATCGGAAGTACTGCAGGCAAAACACCAGTACTTCCGTTCCCCTCGCAACAGTTAGAAAAACTAGCCGTTACAGTCAAAATCGGAAGTTCTGCTGTTCATTTTCCGATACTTCCGATCATCGAAAGTACTGCTCCACACATGCGGAACTACCGCTCTCGTGGGGAGGAAAAGACCACCACATAGGTATCTTTGGAAAAACGTACCACAGGAAAATCCAGAACTTCCGAAGTCCGGTAATACCGTGCAACACACGGCAGTACTTTCGCCTTTTGGTAGTACGACCCACACAGAGCCCTATACTAGCAACCCGGTCTTCCAACCAAACATTAATACCAGTAAAAGACTAGAAACACATTCTTATCTCTACTAGTCATAACTTTACCTTGAACATTCTCTTGAAGCTCGATGATACACATCCTCACTTCAAGTCCGGGTCATCGTCTTGACATGAATCAACATATGACACATCCACTTCTTAAACTCCATCAATATATGATGGTTCTTCACTTGACTTGATGATCAACACATGATCATCTCCGTTTGGATATATATCAACTCATGATACATCTTCTTCTTGATGGCCTTCAACACATGAAGCCATCTTGCATCTAGACTTGATGATCTTCAACACATGAAGTCATCCCAAGTAATCCTTATTTGTATAACCTAATCTATTCATCCAACTCATAGAAAATGTTAGTCCACAAACCAATTGCCATCAATTACCATTAACACATAATAGAGGGGCTAGATTCTACAATATTTCCTTTTTGATAATTTATGACAATCTCAACACATAATGAGATAAAGATGTATTTGTAAGTATGCAACATGTACACAACACTTGTATATTCTAAGATAAGCTTCAAGCCAAGCTTACTTATCCGGTTGTCATTAATCATCCAACTATTAACACATAATAGAGAAGTTAGATGAAAACCGATTGCAAATGAGTATATATAAACTACACATGCTACATATACTCAAAGGATGTGTTTCGAAGTAAAGATCTTAAATATGTGTATTAAAGAAAATATGGATCAACACTTATGAAACATCAAAACATAGAATGAACTCACCCTAAATGTGTGCATACAAGTATGTGTAATGAAAACATACATGCATATTCATTTTAGATTATTTGTGGAGTTCAATCTAAATTTTGGATCCAAAAAATGCACTAATATCTAAGCATGTGATTTCAAATGCATACCTCTTTGATATCACATTTTCATCCAAATGAGACTAAGCAATATTATACTTAAACAAACATATTGTCTCACATATAGATTTGTCATTTAATCATATATTTGGATATGAGAAATGCAACAAAATTATAAAAAAGATATCGAATGCATACCTCAATGATTTCGCCTTTTCATCCATATGAGACTAAATAATATCATAATCAATAAATAAGGTTAGTCTTACAAATGCATTTGTTATTATCACCAAAAACTCATAATAGTATTTGTCATTATCACCAAAACCAACTTAAATGTTTCTTGATCTTTTAGCGGGGCAGGCAGTAGCACATTGCAGAGGAGTAGTGGTGCAGAGGGGATGCGACACTAGGCGTTGTTGCAATGGAGGTGGGTCGGGGTGCGAATGGCTCGACTAAGAGCGGCATTGGGCACATATCGCGCGGCTAGGGGCAACGTGGGCCATTCTAGGTCGTGCCAAAGCCAGGTAGGCCAGGAGAGGGGCAGGAATGGGCTGGGCCAAGCCCAAGAGAGTTTTGGAAGTTTAAAATTTTGAAATTTGGGTGAATTTTGAGTTGAATAATTTGAATTAGAATTCAAAGTTTGAATTTCATTCAAGCAAAACACAAGGTTTCAAAATGGGATGTTACACTGGCCAATCTATGGGATGTTTATATTGGCTGCGACTAATAATTTTTTTGGCTACAATCAATGATTTTCTGCTGAAAGTGAATAGTAGTGGTTGAAAAAAGTGGATTTTAGAATGACTGTTTTGGCTGAAAATGAATAGTGTGTCTAAAAGAAGTGTGTTTTAGAATAAGAGAACGAGCAGTGAGAAAAGTGAACGAGGGAGTGAGAGAAAATGTAATCCTTATATTATTTTTAAAGTTAGACAGAAACAATAAAAAATACAAAAAATAGTTTAAAAAATTATATGCTCATATTAACTTAGGAATATGAATAGACCACGTATGTATCGTGTTGCCAGCGCCAAATTCGAATCTTTATCCATCCGTGGTGCAAATCTTCCTTTCCGACGTGGCGGCCACTCTTTTCCGCACGGACCGAAAGCGTCACGCGACCACCCTATCCGGACGACGTGAAGGCGAATCACACGAGAAACGACCGAGCCGCGTGCGGTTCCGCAGCTCACGGCAGAGCAAACCCGCCACCCAGGCCCCTTACCTCCGAAACCGCGTGCGCTCAACGGCGCACTCTCCCCTCTGCAGTCTGCAGGCAAGGCAGCTTGCAGAAAAAGGGCAACGATACGGAACCCAAGGCCCTCAATTTACACAAAAGCCCCTCGCCCGCCGCCTATTTGTATTTCCCTCTCCTCGCGCCTCCTCCCCTGCTCTTCCTCTGCTCTCGGCGGCGGCGGCTGCTCTCCCGAAGAAAACCTTGAAACCCTCACCGCCTCCGCCGACTCGGGAGGAGGAAGAAACCGCATGGAGGGCGTCAGCGGCGCGGTGGTGGAGGACGAGAGGAAGCCGCTGTCGGAGGTGGTGGGCGACTGCGTGCAGCGCTGGTTCCAGGACGCGCTCAAGGAGGCGCGACGCGGCGACACCGCCATGCAGGTGCTCGTCGCACAGATGTACCATTCCGGCTACGGCATCACCAAGAACGAGCACAAGGTATTACATAGCGCCGCCACCCCGCCACCCCCCCCCCCCCCCCGGGTGCCCCCGCCCCTCGTGGCGCCGATTCTTTCTTGCTTTGCTCGTAGTGTGATTGGGTGGTGGTGGTGGGGGGGGGGGGTGATCTGCGGGTTATGCGTGAGCGCATAGATCTCTAGATCATGTAACTTTTGGAATTATACTCGGTTTGCTCTTTTGCTGGATTGAATCGAGCGAGATTCAAGAGCACGCGGGCACGGTGAAACAGGATGCAATTCCTTTCCCTGTGCAACATTGTTACTGCATTAGTGTGTTGCTGCACAATTTCTTAGATTTGTACATGTTTAATCTGCTTGGACATGAAAGGTCGGAGTTTGACTAGGTGCTTTTAGAGAAAAGGACACCCCTGTTTCTCAATTCTCATGGAACACAGCTGAGTATTACGGAGCCTTGTTAAGTTGTTAGTTTGTGCGACGTGCAATCTTGATTGTCTAGTCTAAGGTAGTGCTTTGGATCCAGTTGTATGTTGCTTCTTCGATGGTAAGATGTTCGGATGCGGATCCACAAGCCTTTGCAGTTGCAATCTGATAGTTAACTAGTGTTTTTCTAGGTGTTGTATGCAATCTGGTGAAAAAAGCAATTCTTTCTTTTTGTACGATTTTGACGCAAGGATTTTAGCATTGTCAGTTAACTTAGTTTTAACCGAAAGTCATTTGGCTTTTCTTGGTCTTGTGTGGAATTTGTGCGGAGTTGAGTGTCTCTCAGTTGGTGCTAAGTCGTAACGTTAGATATGGGCATTGTTATTCACTTGTTTGTGGCTACATCTTGTGTGCGATTTTATGGAGCTTAAGATTAATGGGAGGAAGGGTTTCTTGTGTTCTCAGCTGTTTTTAGTTTTATTTTCTCGCTCACAAGAACCAGCACATAATGCTTTGTTTCGCTTGGGATTTGGAGTGTATGCTTTTCTTAGTGCTGATCTTTTTCCCTTTTTCATGGAGTTAGTGAAGCTGTGAATTTCTGATGTTTAATTTGCTAACCAAAAGGTTATCTTGCCTGATTTTTCTTCTTTTAGAAATTGTTGATCCACAGGTCTTTACTTTTGTATAACAAGAAACAGAGGACGTGACATATTCGTCAACATGTTTTTTTCTTTTTGTTGAGTTCTTAGCTATTTGAGTTGATTGCTCTGTTATGGAGGGTTTGCGTGGTTAAAGCATATAGGGAGTGGTGGGGGTGATGTGCACCAACTCATTGGTGACCACAGGTGTTTTAAGATTGGTGAAAAATTCTTTTGCTGGAGTACATAGCAAGCTAAAGAAGTTTTTGGATGCTGAGGAGGTGAACCTGGCATTCTGTCCACCTTAGCACTTTTGGTATGAAGTCAAAATAGTGCATATAGTGTTTACATTCGTTAGGTGGTATGCCAATTATACATCTCATCATTGCTCTCCAACTGTTGAAAAAACCAACTCTAGCTGCCAATTGATTAATTCATCACTATTCATTCTATAGAGGATTTCATCTCAGTTTTATCAATCTTATATATTTGTGAATAATTATTTGTATCTGGTTAGAAATTTAACTATTTGAGGATGTTCCTTTGGAGGGTTGTGTAGTTTGGTGCACTGGGGATTACTGTGGAGGGTATTAAGGTTTGGGAAGTGTTAACATCACCTTTTTTTGTGTTCTATTATTTGATGAGCTATAGTAAGACGGGATGTATCAAATGAGAACTGCCCTTAAAATGCGAGAATGAGAATTGAATCTGAGCCATACAATTGTGTGAGGGAGAATTTTTGTCTGTCTAATGTCTAGTCCTTCGGATGCAATTGCTGCTAACTTCTCTAGGGATCCAATTAGTGACAGCGTCCGTCCCTTGGGAAGCATAGCAGCAACTGCATCCCAAGGTGCACATTAGAAAAATGAGGTTGATTCCATCATCCATGGGGTGGCTACAGTTCAAAGTTCGCATTCTTCTATTTTAAGGTAAGAGTTCTCACCTGATGCACACCCTAATAGTATTAAGTATAGAAAAACTCTAGTGTCTTGCAAAAGTAGGGAAAAATCAAGTGTGATTATAAAGTTACAAAAACACAGTTTATCTTCTACTTCCACCCCTGGGGATTGTCTGCTTTACTGTATGCATGCCTCATTTGACTAGGCAACATCCACATATCTCATGAATATGAACGGCTCATACAAACGTACCACAACCTAACAGGCTATGGTATAGTTTATTTGCTTGCATATCCAGCAATATTTCTTCTGAGATGTCCAATTGTGGAGGAAATATAGTCGAACAAATTGAATTTTGTGTGTCCTGGTGTGTAGACTGGATAGTGAGGCTTGTTTATTTGTGTGTTTTCTGAATTAAAATCTATTCATTTTCGCAAAATTAAACCAAATAGCTTCAGCACTTTGGGACACCACTGGTGGAAAGTGCTTAGCTGCCGATGCTTTTGGCTTCCTTTTTGAAGGTCCTGAGGCAACCATGTTTCTCCACTTGAACAGCCAAAATCTTTGGGGGTATCTGTAGCCTTTAAATATATATATATATATATATATATATATATATATATATATATATATATATATATATATATATATATATATATATATGTATATATATATATATATATGTATATATATATATATATGTATATATATATATATGTATATATATATATATATGTATATATATGTATATATATATATATATATATATATATATATATATATATATATATATATATATATATGTCTGTTTGTAATTCATTCTCTTGAATTTTCAAACAATGCATCACTGTTTGTGCTTTTGGCGGAACTTTGAGCATGTATTTAGAGATGGAGATTGGACTGTGCTGTATCTCTCTCTATCTCTCTCTCTCTCTCTCTGCTGTATGAAGTTTCGATTTGGTTTCCAGTAACTGCAATTATGCCCTTCTATAAGTACAAGTTGGAGCTGTGTGTGATCATTTATAATTTTATCTCTTTTTTCTCTTTCTACATATGGTGTACTTCTCAAAATTCATTCACTGACATGTGATGTGAACTGCACCATCTTTTACCGAAATCTATGTTCTGATCTTTCTTTGTCCACTTGCTTCTTTTTTCTGTCATTTAAAGGGAAGAGCATGGATTGAGAAGGCATCAAGATACAGGTCTTCAGCCCGGAAGGTTGGCACAAAACGTCCAGGTATTTGTCAATAAAGTTTGTATTCTTGTTTTTTTTAATATTGTTAGTCGCTGGACTCTTGCTCTTGGTGATAGCAAGATCCTAACTCTCATGGAGAGGATGACACTAGGAGATGGTGCAATTTTCTTCTTGTTTATTGCTCACACAATGCCATACCAACCTGAGGGGTTGGAGATACATATTTATAGGCTGAGAACCAGCCAAGCATATGCTAAGATGTTATCCTAGATGCTGTCCTAAAGCGGTCAATATGCTGTCCTAAAGCAAAAGCAGATGCTGTCCTAAAAGCAGATGCTGTCCTAAAAGTAGATGCTGTCCTAAAAGCAGATGCTGTCCTAAAGCAAAAGCAGATGCTGTCCTAAAAGCAGATGCTGTCCTAAAGCAAAAGCAGATGCTGTCCTAAAGCAGTCAAAAAACAAAAAAACTACCACAGCCCCACAAAGACCACAGTACAGGGACTTATTCATCATTCTCCCCCTAAGTCTTGTGCGTTGTCTTGTGGGAGGATCGAACCATCCTGATCTTGGAGCAGAGCTCAAGGAACTTGATCCTTCCAAGAGGCTTGGTGAGCAGATCCGCAAGCTGATCCGTGGTGTTGATGTAGCTTGCCTTGATGCTTCCTTCATCCAAGCAGCCTCGGATGAAATGGTACTTCACCCGGATGTGCTTGCTCCGTTCATGAAAAACGGGGTTCTTTGCCAGGGCTAGAGCGGACTTGCTGTCCACCCTGAGCTCCACTGCTTCAGTGTCCCTGTCGAGGAGATCACCAAGCAGTCGAGCGAGCCAGAGCGCCTGAGTCGAAGCGGTGGAAGCCGCTATGTACTCGGCCTCACAGCTAGACAGGGCCACCACCTGCTGCTTGACTGACTGCCAGCTAACGAGGCACTTGCCGAGGAAGAAGAGAATCCCGCTTGTGCTCTTGCTGGTGTCAATGTCGCCTGCGTGGTCGCTGTCGCTGTACCCGATGAAGTGTGCCGCGCCGGGACACCTCGGGTAGTGCAAGCCGTAGTCGGAGGTGCCCGCAACATAGCGGAGGATCCTCTTTACGGCCTGCTGATGCTCCGTCGTCGGTCGCTGCATGAACCGACTGACGTAGCCGACGGCGAACGCCAAATCCGGACGCGTGTGGACGAGGTAGCGAAGGCTGCCCACGATGCGCCGGTACTGCGTCGCGTCCACCTCCTCCGCCGTGCTGTCGCGGCTCAGCTTCAGCCTTTCCTCCATAGGAGTGTGGGCTGGGTTGCAGTCGGTGAGCCCGCCCAGCTCGACGGTGCGCTTGGCGTAGGCGGTCTGACGAAGGGAGATACCGGAGCTGTCCTGGTGGACCTCGATCCCCAGGTAGAAGGAGAGGAGCCCCAAGTCGCTCATCTGGAAGGCGGTCTTCATCTCCGCCTTGAACGCCTCGACCTCGGCCTCCTTGGAGCCGGTGATCACCAGGTCGTCGACGTAGACGCCTACCAGCAGAGCATTGCCGCCTTTGCCCCGCCGGTAGACCGCAGCCTCGTGTGCGCTCTGCTGGAACCCCATTTGCTTGAGGGTGGAGTCCAGCTTAGCGTTCCAGGCTCGTGGTGCCTGCCGCAAGCCGTAGAGGGCCTTGCGCAGGCGGAGAACCTTGCCCTCCTTGCCGGGGATGACGAATCCCGGCGGCTGACGGACGTAGACCTCCTCCTTTAAATCGCCGTTGAGGAAGGCGGACTTGACGTCCATGTGATGGACGCGCCAATCCTCCTGGGCTGCAAGTGCGAGGAGAAGACGAACGGACTCCATGCGCGCGACGGGTGCGAAGGCGTCATCGAAGTCGACCCCCTCCTGCTGCACGAAGCCTCGTGCTACCAAGCGAGCCTTGTGCTTGACGATGGCGCCGGCTTCATCCCGCTTCAGCTTGAACACCCACTTAAGGGTGATCGCGTGGTGACCGGCAGGAAGATCCGCCAGCTCCCACGTCCGGTTCCGCTCGACGGCGTCCATCTCCTGCTTCATCGCGACACGCCACGCCGCGTCTCCCTCCGCCTCAGCGAAGGAGCGAGGCTCGCCGTCGTCGCACGCCAAGTGCAGCTCCGCCTCGAAGTCGCGCTGCGCCAGTCCAGGGACGGGCAACTCGCCGAGGATGTTGTCCATGGTACGATAGCGCAGAGGTTCGTCGTCGTGGTAGACGTCGACGCGGTCCTCGTCGTGAGATAGCGGAGTAGCGAACTCCACCATGCGCTGCTCGTCGTGGACCGAAGCTGTTGGGGCCGATCCCGGTGGTGTGGCCGCCGGTGCAGGAGAGTGGTGAGCCGGTGGTGAAGAGTGGGGCGTAGCCGGTGCCGAAGGTGGTGGAGCACTCGCCGGAGCTGGTGGCGAGCAAGGTGTCGAGGTGGACGAGCTCGGTGAAGACGAGCTGCTAGCTCCCCCGGCTCTCTCGAAGTGGACGTAGTCGATAACAAAGTCCCTGAGAGTCGAAGTCGAACCGTCGTCCACCGCCTTGTCCCACGTCCAGCCTCGCCCTTCGTCGAACACAACGTCACGCGAGATGCGGACTCGCTGTGTGTCAGGGTCGAGGATGCGGTAGGCCTTCGAGCCCTCCGCGTAGCCGATGAACACTCCCGGAGTGCTCCTGTCGTCGAGCTTACCGATGTGGCCAAGCTCCTTGGCGAACGCGAGGGAGCCGAAGACCCGCAAGTGGGAGACCGCCGGCTTGCGCCCATGCCAAGCCTCGTACGGCGTCCTGCCGTCGAGCGCCTTGGTAGGCGAGCGGTTGAGGATGTAGACGGCCGTCACCACCGCCTCTCCCCAGAAGACAGCCGGCATCCCCCTCTGCTTGAGGAGGGCCCGAGCCATCCCCA
The DNA here is from genome assembly GCA_017311315.1 of Dendrocalamus latiflorus. Taxonomy (NCBI): domain Eukaryota; kingdom Viridiplantae; phylum Streptophyta; class Magnoliopsida; order Poales; family Poaceae; genus Dendrocalamus; species Dendrocalamus latiflorus. The sequence goes on from CM029661.1 coordinate 16,873,204, forward strand.
CAACCGTCTGGTTGCGCCGCTCGACGACGCCGTTCTGCTGCGGGCTGTACGGCGCGGAGTAGTGGCGCTGAATGCCCTCATCAGCGCAGTACGACGCGAATTCAGCCGCCGTGAATTCGCCGCCGTTGTCTGTGCGCAGCACGCGCAGCTTGCGGCCGCACTCCGCCTCCGCAACAGCCTGCGTGCGCCTGATGGCGTCCGCAGCCTCTCCCTTGCTGCCGAGGACCATCACCCACATGTAGCGGGAGAGGTCGTCGACGAGCAGCAGGAAGTAGCGTCGTCCTCCTGGTGTGGCCGGTGTCACCGGGCCACACAAGTCCCCGTGCACGAGCTCGAGCCTCTCCTTGGCTCGGAAACTCGCCTGCTGGGGAAAGGGGAGTCGCCTCTGCTTCGTCAACACGCAGACGTCGCAGAGCTGCTCCACATGGTCAAGGCACGGCAGGCCTCGCACCATTTCCGTGGCACTGAGCCGCTTCAGGGCCTCGAAGTGAAGGTGCCCAAAGCGCTCGTGCCACTGCCACGCCTCGTCGTCCCGACGAGCTGCGAGACAGATGGGTTGTGCCACCTGCACGTGAAGAGTGTAGAGTCGATTTGCGCCTCTGGTTACCTTGGCAAGGAGGCGGCGTCGAAGATCCCAAATCCGCAGCACCCCGTGCTCGATCTCGACACGCGAGCCGTTCTCATCCAACTGTCCCAAGCTGATGATGGAGTTCCGCAGATCGGGGATGTAGTAGACGCCGGTGAGCAGCCGGTGCTCGCCAGTCTTGGCGACGAAGACGACAGAGCCGACGCCCTTGATCTCCACGGCGGAGGCATCGCTGAACTTGACGGTGCCTCGAACGCCTGAGTCGAGCTCGGAGAAGAACTCCCGCCGCCCGGTCATGTGGTGGGTGGCGCCGGTGTCGAGGCACCACCCGTCGGTCTTGTCATTGCCGGAACTGTCGCCGAGGAGGGCGTGTGCTTTTGGCTCGTCAAGGTGGAGGAGAGCCACTGCGGCCGGTGCCGCTGGAGGTAGTTCGATGCTCGCATGAGCAATGAACAGGACCGGCTGCTCCTCCGCTTGCGCGACGTGGGCCTGGCTGCGTCGTGGCTGTCGACACTCCTTGGCCCAATGACCAAGCTTGCCGCAGTTGTGGCAAGAGTCGTCTCGTGCCGGCTTTTGCTTGCCAGCATCGCCGCCCTGGGCGCCTTTGCGCGGCTTGCCGCGCTTGCCACTCTTGCGGCCGCCTGTCGTGGAAGAAGGCTCCCCCTTCTTCTTGTCACCTTGGCCGGCATCCCACTGCTCCCGAGTGAGGAGGAGCTTCCCGCCAATGGTGACGGGTCCCGAGGGGCGCTGTGGCTCATCGATGTCGACGACCTTGAGGCGACCCAACGCCTCCTCGATGGTCATCGTGGAGAGGTCCAGCAGAGACCCGATCGAGCGAGCCATCTGCTTGTACTTCTCGGGGACGCAGCGGAAGAGCTTCTCCACAGCTCTCTCCTCGCCGTAGGTGTCGTCACCGAACTGCACCAACTTCTGCAACAGAGTGTTGAGACGGAGAGCAAAGTCATCAACGTCCTCACCTGGCTTGAAGGCCAGGTGCTCCCACTCCGTGCGTAGTGCCTGCAATGTAGACTTGCGGGCGCGGTCGCTGCCGATGCGTGCTGCAGCGATGGCGTCCCAAGCCTCTTTGGCAGTCCGCTTGTTGGTAAGAGAGAACTGCATCTCGGGCGGGACTGCGGCGATGAGAGCATCCAGCGCCCGTCGATCCTGGTCGTAGTCGACGTCGCCGTACCGGACTGCATCCCACATATGCCGCACCTGGAGCTTCACCCTCATCACCGCAGCCCACTCGACGTAGTTGGTCTTGGTGAGGGTAGGCCACCCGCCGCCGGGGCCGACGTCCCTGACGACAGCCTGGTACTCGTGGTGACCACGGTACCGTACCGGGGAGAGAGAGCCACGTTGCCTGTGAGGGCCGCGCTCTCCGTCGACCCGTACGTCGCCGCCGTGCGTGCCTCCTCCAGGAGCGCCGCCGGCGCGTCCGCGCCTGTCTGGGCTGCCGCCGCGCTCGTGGGCGTGCGCGGCTACCCATTGCGCCGCTCGCCCTTGCGCTGCCTCCCTCTCCAGCAGCTGAGGGTCCGCGTCGGCGCCGCCATCAACAGAGCCGGAGCTGCTGTTGCTGCCGCGCAGAGCCTTGACCTCTGCTGCTGCCGCACGCGCTGCATCTGCCGCCGCTGCTGCTTCCACCTCCGCCCTGGCTGCTGCCAGCTCCGCCGCTGCCAGCCTTGACGCCCTTTCCGCCGCCGCAGCGGTCTCTGCCGCCGCTCGCTCGCGCTGCTCTGCCGCGACGAGCTCGGCCGTCTGCTGACGCCGCATGCTCGAGGCGACCGAGCGCTGAGACTGCCCTGCGGACATGGCGCGCTACTGGGGGGCTGTTGCGTGGAGAGAGGGCTGCTTCTGACGAGCTGCCGTCCGTCTCCGGAGAGGAGTGAGCAGGGACAGCCGGAGCTGCTGCTGCTACCGGCCGGGGCTGCTGCGAGGCCGGAGAAGGAAATGAGCAGGAGATGCTCAGGCTACAGGATACTAAGGCTCTGATACCACTTGTTAGTCGCTGGACTCTTGCTCTTGGTGATAGCAAGATCCTAACTCTCATGGAGAGGATGACACTAGGAGATGGTGCAATTTTCTTCTTGTTTATTGCTCACACAATGCCATACCAACCTGAGGGGTTGGAGATACATATTTATAGGCTGAGAACCAGCCAAGCATATGCTAAGATGCTATCCTAGATGCTGTCCTAAAGCGGTCAATATGCTGTCCTAAAGCAAAAGCAGATGCTGTCCTAAAAGCAGATGCTGTCCTAAAAGTAGATGCTGTCCTAAAAGCAGATGCTGTCCTAAAGCAAAAGCAGATGCTGTCCTAAAAGCAGATGCTTGTGCTAGGTTGTGATTGTTTAATATTTTATCTGCTTTTTCAGGATATAATGCTAGTGATTCTGATTCCGATGAAGCAAATGAAGATACCAAGCAATAACAATCAATTATGAGTTGAATTAGTTAGAGGAATGAGAGGGTAAGAAAGTTTGATTACTTCTGTATCTCTGTAGTTCAAAATTGCTGAAGTTGTCCCAGAATATGTTTTCTTGGAGTTGGACTTGGCAGTTTCATTACTAGAGGCCACATAGTTTTTTTTTATTGGTGATTGAATTGCCACTGAGCGTAGTGAGTAGAGTTCCAGAAGTTGATTGCCATAGTAAGAACTCTTTGAATTGGACCATTCCAAACTTGATCTGTAGCCTGTATGATCTCACAAAAGACTTAGGCCCTGTTTGGTAGAGCTCTAGCTCTAGGAATTCTGTAGATTTTCTAGAGCTGGTCATCTGTAGCTCTAGAAAATTCTGGATCTAGAGTTGCAGGCATGTTAAGTGCATTTACATGACTCATTTCATTTATATTATATATTAAATAAAAATATTTAAATCACTTTAATTTAGTCAACAAACTACAGATCCAGCATAGATCTCGGAGCTAGAGCTATGCCAAACGGGCCTTAGTTAATTCTGGACAGCTTTTGGTATCAGCCGCGTCAGTTTGATTTGTTACCTTTCTGTCTTTCGGTGTATACAGGCATTCTACACCTATGATATTTACTGTATCTTACAAACTGTTGATATGACGCAGCTGAGGTTCCCACGTGTTTGATTATTGGATGTCTAATTTCAGGTAACGATAAAACTGGTTGTTAAACCAGTGTCAATTCTAGCAACTTGCGTGAGCTTGGGACTGCTTTCAATTGGAGTCTGCTGTGTCAGCTATCAAGTAAATTTTGTAAACTCCTTTGGATACTTCAAACAAACAATGTACTCAGATCTGCTTGAAAAACAGAAAAAAAATATTCAATTTAGCGATGTTTCCATCATACAGGTTCATTCTTTCTTTCATTTCCTAACAAAAGCAAACTTCGCTAGATCGAGTATCTATTTTATGTGTTCTTGCTTCGAATGTGGTTCAGGTTCCACAAACCCACTACGGGTAAATGGTCCTGTATTGCCTTAGATGCCATTCATAGGCGTTGTATTTGTGGTAATGCATAAACTAGCCAAAAACTGTCTGTGTATTGTCGGTTTACAGCTAAATCCATATGTTTGCCGAGTTACATCTTTCCTACCTTTTTTTACACCAGATGCTTAACATCCATGATTTATGCAAAATTCAGCTGGAATTGCTGCAAATCATTCATAACAACTCTGTAATGCCCATAAGACCAGTTCTGCTTACCGGATATGGCATTACTGACTTATTTCTGTCAGAACTCAGTAGTATTGCAGTTTCAAGTGGGGCAATGAAACCAGTAATTGGTGGTCTGTTTGTGACTACGCCGATTTTTGTGGAACTATACAGTACATTCAAATACTCTCATCCTCTTGATAATGTCAAAAATTCTTTAGCATACTCTTCCATGAGTGAACAAAGTGAGATGGGGTTTATTTATATAGATTCCTACTCCAGTTAACCTCTTTCAATGAAAAATCTAAATTTAACTCGATCAAAAATCCTCACAGGTAATGCTAACCTAACCAGGACTTGTGTGGTGCTGTCAGCTAAGTTCCGAGTTATATCATGGTTCTAAAACTAGGTTTACTCAGCCAAGTACTATGTCCCCTCACCAAATACGAGTAGGTAAAAACGAGTAGCTAATCGGGTTAACCAGTATAACCAAGTGAGTACTCAGTGTAATCGGCTACCAGGCCATGTAATCGCTGAATGGCCAGTCCAGTATAATGAAGCCCACGTGCAATTCAGCCCACAGCCCAGCAGAGTCCCACACATGTTGTGAAATTGAGTTGTCTTCTCTCTGTGTTGGAACCTGGTTTTAGAACCATGGATGTGATGCAGTGGAGACTGCCTTTGGCCTTTTGTGTCTAGTGAGACATTTAATAAAAGATGAAGCAAATTAATGAAATGTTCTAGTAGTTATTGTGCTGGATTTATCCTTTTTTTTAGTTCTCTTTTATTAGATCTATCTAGACAATGTTTTTTCTGTTTAGTAGAACATATTTTGTGACAAGAAGTTAAGTACAACATTTCAGTCTCCACTAAACCATTCACCGATATCATTTGAGAACATGTTAATGCTATTTTGCACAAGTTTGGCAGCAAGACTACTTTGCAGTTTGCAGTAGAATGCATCTGTTAATCAATTAATCTCAATTTCATTGGTTTTATATTAATATATTATACATATATAAATCCATTATTAAAATAGAAAAATCGGTCAAAAGCCGATTACCATATAATCACTACAAGATAAGGTGACTGAGCGAGTACCGATTACTAAGTTTTAGAACCTTGAGTTGTATAGAGCAATATGTGCTCCCAAGATGGTAACACCATTCTGATATGATCAACAAACATCTCTCACCTTCAAAAAAAAACCCCTAAAGATCTCTCTTTTCCCGTAAAAAAAACGTCCTCAGACAGGTCTAACTTTGAGAGAGCAGTTACATGTTTGCCAATTGGCATGAGAACTAACCTGAAGAGAGTGAATAGTATCCTACTTGAGCGGTAGTGGATCAGGGGTGCTCCATTGCGCTTAAAGCTTTTTTTGACGTTTCAAGCTTATTTTGACACTGTAATTGCTGTAAATGACGTAATTAAAATTAAAAAATTTAAAAAGAAAAAACATTACATCATTACAAATAATACAAAGAAATAAAAAAAGAAAAGACAAAAAACCAAAAAATAAATCAAAAGGATAGAAAAAAGACGAAACTAAGAAGCTATAAGTCTAAACCCAATGGAGCAGATATTACATATATACATCATCAGCATTTTAGATAAGTTTCTACTATATAATCACATTTTAATTTATTTTTTAAATTAATCTTATTAAATTAGAGTGGCTGTCGGAGGTTATGCAACATTCATGGAGATAACGTTGAATCTTTAAGGGCTATGATTTTGACTAAAAAAATCAATAAGAACAGGGTAATGGTCTCATGGATAATCTGTCGAGTTTCACTTGCTTTGCTGCATTCATGTATCAATTATTAACATTATTTGAAGGGTTCCAGATTAAATAGATCACACAGCACATCCTGCATAAGTGGCCACATGAAGTTACTTACCGTCAAGGGTAAATGTGATGTGGCCTACGGATAGCCTAGTTTATCAATACACTATCAGTCTATCACTGTTACCCTCATGACCTTGCTTGTCTGATTGATCAACCGCATTAATTTATGAGAGTCAGCAAGATAACATTGAGAATTCCTGATTGTACACGTGCATTAATGGCACTCATCTTTCTGTTGATGCATTCATAGACTATTGGGGGTGAACAAGGGAATTAAGTCTAGAAACTTGGCAAGCAAGAGTTGCTAATAAGTTGGACTTCTAGAACTGCCACGCAAACTCACAAAGTACTCAGAAAAAGGCTCGAATCAGAGCGTATCCCAGTTTCTTTTGGTGAATTTTTTTATAAATAATTCATATTTTATTCGAAACAATAGAAATTTTTTTTATAGAAATAGACTAGCTGTTGAGCGAAATAATTGCAGTTGCCGAACCGCCGGGCGACTGCTTCCAGTCGTCCATCGGTTAGGCGACTGCAACTCCAGTCACCAAAGGGTTAGACGATTAGAAGCGCATATAAAAGGACCGCACAGCGGAGCGGGCCCACTTGGGCGTGCGGTGAACAGAGGCAAAAGAAAGAAGACAAACGGAGAGGAGAGGAAAGAAAAGGAGAGGAGAGGAGAGAAAATGAGAGGGAGGAGGAGAGGAGAGGGAGAGGAAGAAAAAGAGGTTTCACGACTTTTATGAGGTAAATATTTTTGTAGTTGTAATTCAAATTTTGTATATGAAGTAGATTGTTTATTTGGTGTTAGTATCCATAGAAAATTGTAGATATAGAAAAGAATAGTACAACTTTGGTATAGAAAATTTTGTCAATGTACTTATACAAAATTAGCAGCTGTAGTAACCTGTAGTTGTAGAAAATTTAGTGAGCATAGTTGTAGAAAATTAGCATCATTAGCAAATTAGCATGCGTATAAAATTGTAGTTGTAGAAAATTTAGTCATGTTATGTACAAATTAAACCTCCATAGAAATTTGTAGTTATTCAAAATTCAGTTAATATTTTTTGAAAGAATTTAATAATTTGATTTGTAGAAAATAATAATATGTAACATTTATGATTAATTACAAATGAATATAATGTCGTTAGTACATTGAAAAATCACGTGTACCGTTATAACTGGTATATTGGCATTTAAATCAATATGTCATGTAAATTGTCGAAACCCATTATGATTTATTTACAGTAGGAGAGAGCTCGAGCAGTGAGACAAGAGCGGCTTCGGTGCGCAGTCTGCCGATAGGAAGTTAATGCTACGAGGGTAGTGTAGTTGGTTATGATAGGCAAACGGTCATTGAAATGTAAATTACAGTACATCAGTACTTCCGTAATGTGCGATGCGATTTGACTAGTTGCAAAATTGAAAATATATGCAGTCAGACATCAGTAATGTCGATACCCACTACATTTAAAGTGCATTACGGTGTTACCACCGTTCGCGAAGGTCCAAACTGTGTCAACTTGAGCGGTTTTGCGCAAGCCACTTTGGTACACTTAGATAGTAAGAATGCTTGAATTTCAGATGTGATGCACTAGCTCACCCGTAGTTTTTTCTTGAACCCTAAGGTATGTAGTGTCGTCATGCAAGGGCTTTGGAGCTGGTCTCCCACGGACATTAGATGGGAGTTAAGAATATTGATGTGCACTGTTGCATGGAAGGGGTTTGTACAAGGGTACCGACGTCGTGCATACGAGTGTGTGATGCTTGTGCAACCATGCTCAATAGAAGTTGTGCAAGGTCGTGCGGACGGCCATCATCTGGGAGGTGCGAGTAGGTCAGGCGCCCCGCATATTGGTGAAGAGAAGGAAGTTGCTTGTGATAAGGCTGATGCGGTACATGGAGGAGAGGAAGAACAGTCACAGCATGGTGAGGCTACAGGACAAACTGATGAAGGGGAGCATATGAAGTATATAGTGCATCAAATGAAGAGCGATGACCGGACGGCTTGAGCTGAAAAGAAAGCTGTACAAGAGGACAACGAGGACAGTTCGGACGAAGGCGAAGCTCCCATCCCGCAGGAATGGAACCGGTTTGATGTTGAGAGTGTTTCCACACATGACGAGCACAAATCACCGTGGGGGTATCATAGCACAGAGGTTCAATTGCATTCAATGTTTGCTGACAAGGCATCATTGCAGGATTTCATCAAGATGTGGGCCTTGTCCATGCAACGGACTTTTCGGGTCGTGAAATCTAACCAGGAGTAGTACACCGTAAAATGCGAGCAGGCCAGTTGTCCTTGAAGGGTGCACGTACATAGACCGAAGTATGAGACTCACTGGATTGTGTCGAAGGTGGAGCCGTACTCTTGCATTCTTAGTAGTGTTTTGCCGAGTCATCATAACCTAACGTCCGCCTTTATAGCCAATCTGATGTATAGAGAGATAGTAAAGAAAAAGGACATGGAGGCCACACACATCATGGTTGTTATCAAGAAGAAATTCAAGTACAAGATTAGCTACGCGAAGGTGTGGCGTGCGAAGTAGAAAGCGTTGGAAAAACAGTTCAGGTCTTTTGAGGAGGCGTACAACAACCTTCCTCGTATACTTCAAGTATTGCAAGACAGGAACCCGGTCACGTATATTGTTGTAAAGGACAAGCTATCTACAAAGCCGCCAGGTTTTGCAGTGTTGCAAAGGGCCTTCTTAGCTTTCGGTGCATGCATCGAGGCATTCAGGCATATGCTTCCCATGATCTCAATTAATGGGACCTTTTTAATCAGCAAATACAAGGGCCAGATTCTTACGGCCATTGCCATTGATGGCAACAATCAAATTATGCCCCTGCCCATCGTATTCGTGGAAAGTGAGAATTACGACAGCTGGTTGTGGTTCCTTAAACATGTGAGGGTTGGAGTTATTTGCGCTTGACTTGGTGTGTGCATAATCCATGATCACCACGCCGTGATAGTGAAGGCCATAAAAAACTTCAGGAAGACTCCGAGGAGCCCTTCCTTTAGCTGGATATGAGGAACACATGGTGCATTGGTCACCTAGGGGCGAACTTCTTCAAGTAGTTCCCGAAGCAACCATTGATGAAGCTGTTCAAGAGGCTGGCTATGCAGAACTAGCAGAGAAAATTTAACGCTTTGTGGGTGTTGTTGGACGAGCACAGCAGGAAGCACATCGACGAGAGGAACAAGGGGCCGACCATGCCTGGGGCAGCACAACCCAAATGCCTCATAGCACTGGATGAGCCTAACATAGCTGGTCAGAGGAGGAGCTCATGGAACATCAAGTGTTTCTCGCAGTGGACCGCTTCCCATTCGGCCGCTCCCTGTTGACAGCTTTGGTGGACCGCTGGCGGCCAGAGATGTACACTTTCTACTTCCCATTTGGGGAGATGTACAGCTTTGATTAATTCCTTCGCATTAACGATGATCATATGTAACAACTATTGTTCATTGCAGGTACAGTTCGTGCACATCCAGTTGGACCGCCTCATGGCTGATGACATGCGCTGGGAGCCGTACTCACCTGTGACACTACAGAGCCGCGCTCCTAACGGGGTCTCCTCGCTGTGCTGGCACAACCAGGCTTTCTGGCTGATGCGACGGAAGCTCGTGTATGACATCTTCATCGAGGACTCGTGGCATATCATGTGATACACCAGTTCGGCCTACGTCAGGTCGTTCTAGTACCAATCGGACAACCGGTGCCACAGAATGTCCACGTGTGAGTGACCACGTCATAGGACTTTCCTTTTACTGATAATTCATTTGACGACTTGTAACGAAATGCCACCTCCTACAGGTACTCTAGGAAGGGAGTCAAACGCGGCACAGACTAGATGAAGATGGAGGGGTGGACAACCCAGTGGGAGGGCGCACTGTAGGACTGCGTGGAGAAGACCACCCCCTACGACAGCAGCGCGTACGACGAGTACCTGTGCTAGTATCAAACTTGGTCACATATCAAGCTAGTACATGTCGTCGACCTACCCCCAACACACGTTGCAGCACCGACAGACACATACCCCGCACACTCGCGTGGGACGCTCACGTCACGGTACATTATATCAAATTTGTAAATGTTTGCTTCTGGCAATGCCACTAATAGGATTTACCTTTTCCTTGCAGGTTGACATTGGTGCTGCAATTTGAAGGGAGTCTCGCACCATGGTGGATAGGATTGCTAGTGGTACGGAGGTCACACAGGAGAAGGTGGTGCAGGCTTTCCATCGTGTGCAGGCCTTGGGTGCACGCGTCGTCTCCTAGTTGTCGTGCAGGAGACTACCGGGGGTCCGCACGACTGTGCCCGGTGCACACACGGTGCGTCCATCGAGGCCACCCCGTCCGGCATGACACCGCATAGGGGGTTCTGCATGACCATGTCCTACACCACCTTAGCTTGATGAGGCCGGGAGATCAGCTTGGGCACGGCCCCCTACACTGCCAGCACCGCAGTTTGGACATCCTCTGTACTTCTTTGGCTTCCCTACGCAGGGTGCGTACGCTGTGTCGTACGTCCCTCTAGACGGCTTCGACCACATCATGGCGCTAGCCGAGGGTACACTTTGCCTCTTTTTGGTTTTCTCCTATACCTTTATCTGACGAACTAATGATATTTGCACTGCGGGTCTTATACCCATGGACGAGGGATGTGGGGTCTCCCTGGGCCAGGATGACATGGACTAGTACTTTTCGGACTGGGCCGACTAGGCAACGGGCTCCACACCTCAGGCCACACTCCAAGAGGTTCTATCTGGAAGTGTCCTCACCGGTGCACCGGTGGCCACATAGGTGGCACTACAGTCCACTCCTTTAGCTTTGGGATATGTACGATGGTCTCTTGACCGTCTTACCTTGTCAGGGTGTCGACATCCAGCACTAAGGAGGACGCAGATGCGGAAATGGAGGGGGGACAGGGTGGTGATAGATGGGTGGCTGGGGGTGCTGTTTGATGTTTGCAATACTGTTGCGATCTCAGTTGTACTTCTATTTACGATGTTTGTTCATTCGATCCATGTTGACGCCCGTACCACTCAATTAATGGCAATCGTATCGACACCCGCACCACTCGAACAGTGCACTAAATTAATGGCAACCGCACCAACATGCAAACCACTCGATTACATGCTTTACGACATTGAAAAGTACCGCGAACAATAGGGGAGAGTACTATGGCACAACCTTATATATCAGTGCCTATAGGTGGAATGAGTCTCGTGCTACCCACATGGAGTGTTGCAGAGGGGGCCACCTCGGATGTGGCTGGCTATCATTGTAGTGGCAATTCCTATGTTGATGACCTTCTCGTTGCCCCTTTCGTGCTATATTTGCTGATGGAGGTCATCGTTGTGCTCTTCGAGACTTTCAATCCATGCCTCCAACTCAAGGAATTGTTCCCACAACATATCCACGTACCTCGCAATGTACCATTCATGGGGAGGATCAATCCATCGCACGAAGTCGCATTTAGCCATCTGCTAGAAAGGAAGGAAGGTTAACATCAAAACTCTATTAGCAGCACTATAAAACAGATGATTGCCTAATTGTACCCTAGAGTGTGGGCATTAGAAGAAACATCGCCCGCCATCCAAATGGCCTTCCACCACCTGCACGACAATATCCTCCATGTGTTTGCATTTCGGCTATACTGGCTGAGCACACCTGTTTGGCAACTAGTAGTTAATGCCGAAGTTCTCCCTCCTTTCGAGCGGAAGGGCCCCCCTCGGTGACCCATGTTCGAATGGCCCCTCAGTGTCTGTCATTGTATCTTACTCTAGGACGAAAAAGATAGCTGTTCCTACTATCAATGGCTTAGGCATGCATTTTATAGCCCGTTGGGTATCGCGGCGTGCTTTATGACAAACTGCATTGTGTGCAACCTTCGTGCAGGGACTACACCAGACAAGGTAGCTTTGTGAAAGTGACAAGACCACACAACGGCAGCTTTGTGCAGCGATATGACCACACGGGACAGCTTTGCGCAGCGACAAGACCATAGGGGCCAGCTTTGCACAGCGAAAAGATCAGACAGTCCAGATTTGCGCAGCGACTACACCAAATAAGATAGTTTTACGTAGCAACAAGACCATATGGACCAGCTTTGCGTGGCATCATGGCCACATGGGGGCAGCTTTGCATCGCGACAAGACCACACGGGCTAGCTTTGCGCAGTGAGAAGATCAGATGGTCCAGCTTTACATAGTGACTACACCAGACGAGACAATTTTGCGTAGCAACAAGACCACGTGGGCTAGCTTTATGTAGTGACATGACAACACAGGGCAGCTTTGCACCGCGACACACAGGCAACTTTGCGCAGTGAGAAGACAAAACAGTCTAGCTTTGCATAGCGACTACACCAGAGGGACAGCTTTGCACAGTGATAAGACCACACGGGCCAGTTTTGCACAGCGACAAGACCAAAGGGTGCAGCTTTGCGCAGTGCGAAGACCTGACAAGACCACACTGGGTAGCTTTGCGTAGTGATAAGACCATATGGACCAGCTTTGTGCAGTGACTACACCAAGCAAGGCAGCTTTATGCATCGAGAAGACCACACGGGGGTAGCTTCATGTAGCGTGAAGGCCACACGGGGTCCAATAAAAGGTGGAAGAGATTTTGGATAGAACGCTACACAAGCAAATCCAACACTACACCGGAGTTTGCTTCACCACACCGGGATGGACAAGAGGCAGAAGAAGTAATGGGACAAGATGATAAAGCAATGAGAGGAGACCCGTGACCTAGCAAGGTCTGCTACCGTCCGTGACAAAAAAAAGCAAAGGTCTGTTACGACCCAGGCCGAACAAGCGGAGCGTGCTACGAGATCGGCTCCTTGCAATGACATCACCCGTAGCAACAACCCTATCCCGAATGTTTCTACCAAGCGTTCGCCGCAACACCTGCCCAAGGGGGAGACGCTGCCCCTATGTTGGTGCCGAGACCCATGCAAGTTCTTCAAGTACACCGCCTTAGCCTGGGTATGTGTTACTGGGGTTGCGCAAACTACTCCAGTGACTATCTCGACCGCCGTCGGGACACCACCAGCTATCGACAGCTAGTAAAGACCAGTTACACTGTGTTCCCCCTACTTTTTCTCCTTTAAAGTACGCACTAACAACATCTCCCGTGTATCCACAGTCCCTAGAACCCCTATGCGGCTACTGTAAATGGATCAATCTTGAGATCCACTCAAAGAACCAGTGGGTTCTTGACTTCGAGGAGTGGAATGTCAAAAGATCCTACGAGATCCGGGAGGAGGAGCGCCATAAGGACGAGCAAACTTAGTGTATACATCAGGAGATGAAAGCTCATCTCGAGGAGTGCACACATAGGGAGCGCGAGACTCGTGAGAGGGAGCGCGAGGCTCGTGAGAGGGAGCGCAAGAAAAAAAGGAAATGGTGGCCAAAGTAAAAGAGGCCGCCAAGGAGTTCAACGTTGAGCTCGCAAGAAAAGGAAAAATAGCCCCAGTCCACACAATAGGTTGGGCTGTCCCGCACTAACTACTTCCCAGAAGGTCGAATTTAGTTCCATTTCAAAAAGGCGTATATTTATCGTAGGAGCAGTTCGGTTTATTACACCGTACATGATGTTCTTTGTTATGCATGTAATCAAACCCTACATGTTGTGTTACTCCCAACTGTACTAAGAAGTCTATTTTAATTTGGATAAGCATATTTTCTTATCTTCTCGCATTCAATTATTCCCGTAGCAAGTCATCCAACAACATTAACAAACCAGTTCTCTTTCGTGTATGAATTACCGGTTACATCGCAATATCACTTACCTTCCTACTTACCGATCGTTGTTATTTCAATCATTCTTAAAAAAATTTCACAAAATTTCTTGCACTACAATAACATACAATGATCGCAAATTCTTCTTGCGAATCCAACAGATTATCTACCATTCACGATCTACGAAAATCACAAATAGATTAACCCACACTGCCTCTAGGAATGGCTTATTTGCAGTTGTTGCACAGCCGAGCGACTATAATTGTAATCGCCTAGCCACTGGGTGACAGGCTGCAGTCGCAGAACCGTTGAGCGATTAGAACCTGTCGCCCAACGGTCCACGGACAGCTTATGTGTCGTGCGGCCGTTGGGCGATAGGTTCGAGTCGCCCAACGGTTTGGCGACTGGAATCTACTTCTGTAAAAAATGTTCACGCAGGTATATTTCTGTTAAAAAAAATTCTTTTTTTGGTAGCCTAAGTTGATGTTTCACTTTCTTTGTACTGTTAGTATTTGTTGCTGTCATTATCCTATGGTATATAACAGTTAGATAAATCTTTCAGAATTAGGAGATGCGGTTGAGTGTTTGACTCATAAAAGATCAATCAAGCATACATGGTTAATTAGAAGTCTGTCAACCTCATAGTGGAGCATACATGGTTAATTAGAAGTCTGTCAACATCATATTGTGAGCAAGAATTAACAAACCATTGACCATGAAACAAGCGAGGCCTAGATGATATACTTTTTTGAGAGAGAGAGAGAGAGTGTGGCACGGTTTTTCTCGAGAGGTGTAATTGGTTGTGGCAATCATCCTTAAGCTTTATCAACCCAGGTATTAGGAGCAAATACCAAAAAATCACAAATAAACCCACCAAGCATACCTGTTTGGATGCTGCCTGCCAGGCAGCTCAGGAGCCAGGCAAAGCCACAGGCGTCCGATTTGTTATGCCTATGGTCAGGGTACCTTGCCTAGCAGGCAGCTACCAGCCAGGTCGTCATCCAAACAGGCCGTAGTTAGTGGGACTCAAAACTGTGGCCGTTAGCCACAAAACATGGGTGCCACATGCGGCGGTCGGTGACAGAGTGTATATATCCATTTCTCTTTTACACAAAATCTCCTTTTACTAATTCCCTCATTAATTAATTAATGATCCTTTGTTAGCTTGACCGGAGAGCCCTCATAGAAATTCAGGGACTGTTTGGCGCGGCTGCGGCTTATGGTTTTTGGTTGAAATTTTAAAATTTTAGCTGTTTGCAATAGAGATTATAGAGAGAGATACTCGCTTGTGATTTTGATTGATACAGATGTTGGGCTTTTAACATGTACTACAATTAACTTGTAGATCCTGTCTTGAGAAAATACCCCATTTAATAGTTAGATATTGTAGTAAAAGTTAAAAGCTACTAGTTTCGGTCGAAAAGAAGAGGGCCTCCAAGAGCCAAACGTTTGCAATGACGTCCAATGGAGCCATCTGTCGTGTTGGAAATTGTTGCTTCAGATCAACACTTTCAAGAGTTCTTAGAGAATTGCTACCTACTATAGCTAACCAATTATTTAGCCTGCCATACCTGTGCTCATTGATTTGCAGGTAGAATCGGTGGTGATCATCTGGTTTTTTTCTTTTTGTGGCTTATGGCTGAAAAGGATTGTAGCTGGTTGAAAAAATACTGTAGCTGACAGAGCCTTATTTACCATAATTAAATTTAAAAAAAATAAAAAATATGTTAGCCCATTACGTATAATACAAACACATACGGGGAAAAAGAATCGGCAAAAAAACTCAACAAAAAGCCAAAAATTCAGAAAAACACGAAATTTATGAATAGTAAAAAATAAGACGGAAGCCAAAAACTGAAACCCAAATGATCACAGCCAGTCAACTGGATCACCAACTTTTACTCATGTAGTCAAGTCTTGCAAGTTACCCAAAAAGCGACTTTGCGAAGATACTTTATGCAGAATTACATCTTTAATTATTTATGTAGA
>CM029661.1:19564199-19632489 GCA_017311315.1 Dendrocalamus latiflorus
ATGGGACCACAGTCTACATATGCATCTCCTGGTGAAGACTCGCGACTTAGCATGGTCAGCTCAATCATCGGCGGCTAGCCATGGTAGTGGTGGAATAGGGGGAAGGCACTAGTGCTTTCTACAGCATCTTAGTGCAATTACTAACTAGGGGAGCATTAGTAGGACACTATGAGTCTACCTGGGTGATCATCGGTGCTCAGGGATGATTGAGGATAGCCGACGACATTAGCCTGTGGTGGCGCGGGACGAAGCACGGTGCCAAAGGTGTGCGGAGTTCCTTGCTTCAATTAAAGAATAGGGTTAGTATTAGGGAACGCTAGGGGTATTGAATTGCAACTCACTGGGACGACGGATTGGGCTGTGGTCGGAGTTGGAGATGAAGTGATGAGGCGATGGGGTCCCGATCTTCCGATAGGATGATAACTATCGATTTTGGTGGAGATGACTCTTGCGATCCGACTACAACCGTACGAGACGTCACTTGCGCCTTAGCAATCGCTGAACCACACCCAAGTCGTTATCAACCGTGCCAAGAACGCGGTTGACCTGACCACGAAGGTCTATTCCTGCATGCAATCGAAGAACAAGCAAGAACAAAGATAGTGAGCAACCTGAATTTGCTAGATATAAAAGTCGCACAAGGATAGTTGAGGTTCTGTAACACGAATCTGTTGGTCTAGCCGACACAAGAGAACGTGGAGTTTGCACAAGGGGCTAAACTGATCTAAACAAAACCTAAGTCCTAGAAACGGAGGCGGCGGCTCCTATATAGTGAAAACAACCAGGGGAGGCGTCCCAAAGGGTACACCCTAGGGTTACAAGGCCCATGGGCCCAAGTGGAGGTGGCGCAGCACCCTTTTGACTCGGACTCAGAAACCTACGTGAATTGTTTTGATGATTCCGGCCGGCTCGGATGGAATTTGAAGATGAGGTTGGATCCATTGGAAAGTAGACTTGATAAGCTTTCCATGAAGTACAAGAACGTCCCAAACGGAGTCCGTATGAGGAAGTTATGTCCGTTTAAACTTGCACCATTGCAGCAGTCCGAATCCGATTCCAGTACGTGACCAACGTGGACTCTTTTGACGATTGCGGCCGGCTCAGATAGAATTTGAAGCTGAGGTTGGATCCGTTGGAAAATAGACTTCATAAGCTTTCCATGAAGTACAAGAACGTCCCAAACGGAGTCCGTATGAGGAAGTTATGCCCATTTGAACTTGGTACCATCGCAGCAGTCCGAGTCTGATT
Organism: Dendrocalamus latiflorus; assembly: GCA_017311315.1. Classification (NCBI taxonomy): domain Eukaryota; kingdom Viridiplantae; phylum Streptophyta; class Magnoliopsida; order Poales; family Poaceae; genus Dendrocalamus; species Dendrocalamus latiflorus. The sequence continues at coordinate 19,565,448 of CM029661.1, forward strand.
CCAAAACGTGTCCAACTCGAATTCGTGCTTGACTTGGTCCCAAAGTGACGTGGTGACCTCCATTATTCCTTCCATGCATGTCCAGGACTCCATATCCCTTTCCTTCATCCTTTCCCAAGTTCCTAAGCACAATTAAATCACTTGCATTAGGTAGCGGTCTATTCTTAGTAACATATGAAGGCTGAAGAAACGAATTCACCTTTAGTTCAATCTTGATATTGGGCGCTATTGTCGTATGTGTTTGTGGCGTGGTCACATCATGAAGGCTTGATCCTGTGAGCTATGTCCGATGGCAGAGCGATTCAGTGGAGGAGGAGATATGATGGGAGGTGGCGATCACATTGGTGGCATGCTCCCATATTTATAGGTCATGAGGAGCTCTAGCAGCATGGGCTAGCTCTAGTGGAGGTAGGGTGGGGTAGTGTGCCATCTTTTGTGGTCAACATCAGTAGAGGGATGGCCATAGGGTGTTGAATTGGCTGTGTATGAGCTTTAACATGATCAGTCAAGACAGGAGTAACGCAATTGGTGGGGGCGCTCTCTAGGGGTGTCGACGGCATGGCCGTCACCGAGATTCGATGGGGTGGTAGAGCAGGCGCAAGGCGACAACGAGTGTCACATAGGCATGGTCCCAGAAGGTTTGAGGCGACTTTGTGTAGGTGGCCGAATGGGCTGACAAGGTGAGGAGTGTGCTTGGTGGAGCTCCCACTCACAGTTGATCAAGAACGGAATGGTCGGGCGGAGCTAGCATGACGGGCTATCTGAGCATGAGTTAAGGAGGGCAATGACTTTGTGTACGGCGGTGTGAACATGGGTGGGAAGGAGCGGCGCGGCTCTATTCAAGGATTGCGATAGCCAGGCTTGCTGTAATGCGCCGACTCGGGTGGCACACAGCAAGGACTGCTCCAACACAGGCAAGCGTAGGGATGAGTTGGTGAGAGCGAGGTGGACCTGGTGCGCACATTGGCTAGGGTTGGGCATGGCTAAACGACGAATGGGCTCAGGCGATGGTGCAAGCAAAGCGACGAGGCGCGGCTAGTGCATGCTCTAGCACAGGTAGATCGAGCCAGAGGCAAGGAAAGGAAAATTGGGCTAGGCCCAGTGAGCCAACGAGCGAGAAAATTAAATTGGTTAGGCCCAAATTATTTTTCACAAATTCCTATGAATTTTTCATTTGATTTTTAATTCAAATTTCATTTTGAACCACTAAATTAATCCTATCAAATTGAGATTGAATTTTAATTTCCTACCCACTTAGCATTGGGCCTGTTTTTTTTGGTTGAGGGTTATGGTTTTTGGCTGCGGCTTGTGACTTTTGGACTATTCGTGTGAGAGATTACAGAGTAACTGAAACTCACGTGTGGTTTTTGCCGATATAAATGAAGTCGGTACAGTATGTACTACAATTAACTAGTAGACCCCACCTTGAAAAGACACTCCATTTAAAAGCTAGTTACTGTAGAAAAACCAAAAGCTGAAAAAGAACAAGCCCATTAATTTTTATTTTCACCAATATACCAATATAAAGCTTTTAGTTAGAACTAAATTTGTTTTTAGGGTTCATTTTATTTGAACTTTATTGATTATACACACACATAACCATGTTTGCATATATGGGCACATGTATATATGCATATATTCACATGTTTATTTTTATTTCCACACCTTTTTAATCTGTGTTTATTTTATGCTTAACCTTTATTTCCTAGAATTTTTCAATCTCTTACTTCTTTGTGAAAGATAAACTTAAAATGTATTTTGATCTTGCTGACATTTTATTTTTCCATTATCTTTAGCTAGCATTATTATACTAGGATTATATACTGTAAATTCTCTTGCCCTACTTGTTGGATCATCTTTTCATATTTGTATTATAATTTAAATTAAATTCTTATTATTTACACCTTCTTTTTAAAATTTTATTTCAGGAGTTTCTTTATCTATTGGAACCTTTAATCAAAACTAGAGAACTTCAATAAAAACCAACTGCAAACAAAAAACATTCCAAAAAGTTTTAAAAATTATAGATTTTTTGACATTCTGATTTTTAGGATGTTACACTGTGGTGTCGAATCACTCCAGTTTCCTTGCTTCACCGCCATTGGCCATCGCTGTCGTTGAGCCATCGTCGATGTCGATCTTGCCACCTCAGTCCCTATTGTCGTGGTCCACATCAATGTTGAGTCAATAGGCATGTCGGCACCACCTCAGTCGTTTTGCTTAGGTGTCTACCTCGTCAGCACCGAAACCCTAAACCTATATTGGTTCACCATAGACCCAGTCCACCGTGCACCGAGCCACTGATATATGGGTCCCACATGTCAGCCTCTCTGAATTTTCCAAAATCTAAAAAAGAAATATTCCCAAAATATTTCGTAGGCTCCACCTGTTAGTGTTTGTATTCTCTCTTTTGTTTCTTTTCTTTTGAATTTTTGAGCTAATTCAACTTTTAGAAGCCCATCCTCTCTCATACAAACTTCGATTAAGCCTGTTCATGTCTTTAAATTTATATAAATACAATCCCTATATTATAGTAATTTTTAAATAATTTTTGAAAATGTTTTGCTTTCTATTTTGGTGTTTATTTTTGTTTTTTCTCTCATTCGTGTAGACGTTGACACATCGGAAGCTTTCGAAGTAGAAGGAGTAGCTCAAGACTAGGTAGGACATTTTTAAGGCAAGTCGTGTTATCTTGATCATGTTGCACCTAATATTACAAAATTATTTTGCATTTAAAATTATTTTGAATTGTTATTTTTTACAACAAATTAATTACCTGGAAGGTAGATATGAAACCTAGTTATCGTTTATCCACCATGTTTATTTGTATGTCATGGTCCATTATCACCCTTGGATGGTATATGCTAGTTGGTCATTATTGTAGTACCAACGTTGGCTGGTTTAGACTTGCTTAGATATACTAGGTCATTGCCATTTTTTGAAGTATCAAATTCACTTGACTAATGATTTATGGAATTGCTTTATGAATAGTTATGTGCATTGTGTGTTATCTTTGATGGCATGTGTTGCGCTTTAAAATAAACTGGTGGATAAATGATTTAGAATAGGGCGATTGGAAGAACTGTGTGACCATGTGATCTGACAGCTTTGAAAATCTTTTGTGTAAAGTATACTATTTCATGAAATTCCTACGCTTGCCCTTGAAGCCTTGTTCAGAACGTACATTTTTTAGGACTTTTCCAAAATTCCTACTAAAACTTGTTTGGAATGTGTGATTATTTCTAGATTCTTATGAGTTAATTTGTTTTCTATGAAATTTATGCTAAATTCGTGCTTTCCAAATAGACCTTTGGCCCGTTTAGAACACATAGATTCTGTAGAATTCCTATGGAAACTATACTATTTAATAAAATTCCTACGTTTACCCTTAAGGCCTTGTTTGTAACCTAGATTTTTTTTTAGGAATTTTCAAGGATATCAATCCTAAATAAAAATTTCTTATATGGCCATTTGGAGCTAAAGAATAAACTCATTCTACATGGAATCCTTATGGAATGACTCATTCTACAGGAATTTTGGGTGAACCTCATGGAATTCTTTTTTGTGTCTTGCATCTACCTTCTCTCTTTAAATTCATGCCAAATTTCTATGAAGCGTCCAAATTTGTCTTTTAAACCATTCCTCTGTTTTATATTCTTGTACGATTGCATTAGTGTTCTTATACAACTTTTGTATTTCTTCCTGTTTCTTTATTTTTCGTGTCCCACGTTCCACCCAAAAATTCCACGGTTCCAAGTTTCGTAAGACAAAAAAATTGCAGAGCCATATCTTTGCGGAGCGGTGGAGTTGTAGATATACGACTCTATCCATCATATTTCAAATTCTAGTGGCTACCTTTATGTACACACAAATATGCCTTGGTAGAAACTCTGTTAGATTGTGGATTTATCCCAAACTTTGTATTTCTAGACATGTGCTACTAGTACGTACTTGCGTGTGCGTGTATTGTGGTATGTGTGCCCTTTTGCCGTCTACCTTGTAATAAGAGAAAATAAGGCAAAAAAAGTGGGGGCTAAAGGTGCCGCTTGATTGGGCTGAAATAAACTGGTTTATGGTTGAAATTATACTGTACCTGACTGAAATTACATTGTAGCTGATTGTGGCTTATTTGGCGTAACTAAATTTAAAAAAATTAAAAATAGAAAAACATGTTAGTCCATTACAGACAATGCAAATAAATACGAAAAAAAATTGGTAAAAAAGCTAAAAAAAACCAAAAAATTAGAAAAGAACGAAATTTAGAAATATTAAAAAATAAACAAAAAATCAGAAGCTAATAGACGGGCCAAAATCGCACCACCAACCTTTTATAAAAATACCACTATTACATTCCAATGAGCCCCGTTTGAACATAGCCCCAGTTGAACCATAGACCATAAAGACCATAGAGACTGCACACCTGCACATCTGACACAACCAACCTAGAACAACAACAAAAATGCTACAACTACTTAAAAAAAAGGTGAAGCGAAAAGGCTGGGGAACGGTCGGGAATAAATTCGGCTCTGCAACCTGTACCTGCCGCTGCCATTGAAAAAGGTGTTCGTGCATTGACACACCTTTTGGAGCCAGCGCTCGGAGTTGGGCCGCGGACAGGCCTCGCGCCACAGCGGCAAAGACACAGACATTATGAACCTGGTCGCCGGCATATGGCCTTGCCCGTCTCCGTCGCTCCTGTCACATGCTCGCCTCGGACCTGTTGCCGGCGACGCAGAGCCAGAGACGGCGTTAAGGACGAGCAGTGGGCAGTGAATGATGATAGGAGCGGCCGGATCTAGAGGACGGCACCGCCGGCCGGCAGGGGAGCATCGGCGGTCGAGGACAAATGGTGTTCAATATTTCATTATGTGTTCAATATTCTTTTCTCTCATTTTTTATTTTTTTATAACGTACTGTTGTGCTATGCAGGAAGCAAGAAGTTATCAAACGAGGGAAATCGCGATCTGAGCCGTCCGATCGAAAAACGGACGGCTCAGATCCATTTTTGCTACAGTAAAAATTACTGTAGCTACAGTAGCAAAATGATCTGAGCCGTCCGTTTTCGATCGGACGGCTCAGATCGGCGACTTCCCTCTGCAGTCACCGTACGGCGACTGCAGAGGATTCGTTTCCAGAAGTTATTGGGTTGCTATTACAAGAGCTCTGCAGCTTATAGTGGATGTAGATGATACGGCAAAGTATTAACTGCTGAAGCTTTACAGTTTGTAAATTATTGTTTACTTATATTCTATTTGTTGATGCTGCAACCATTTTGTTTCGTATGTGCATAACGAGATAAATATTTGTCAATGCACGCGAACATAAAAAAGTTCTTCGATTCCCCGCATTGCCTTGTGTCATGGATACCAGCGGCAGATCCAGCGGTGGGGCGGGGGGGGGGGGGGGGGGCTCGAGCCCCCCTACCGCTACCGGACCCTTGGAGCCTCCCCTAAATTTTTAGCCATGGATGTATAATGTAGAAGGGGCTGAGGTCGAGCTGAAGGTACTTCAGCCCCTCCAAAAAAATTTCCTGGATCCACCACTGATGGATACGATTATTCAAAACACAATGTGTGATCTATCCCACTTCTGCTTGTGGGTATTGAATAATTTGCCGTCTTTGATCTTCAAATTCCGTAATCATCTTGGTCATTATAACCTATAGATTCACGAATCACGACTTACCTGTTTTCGCTTTTTGTCTCAGCCCTAGTGATGTTGCATACATCTTTTCTGGTATGCACCTCTTAGTATTCACCTTGTTCAGCATGCAGTGAGATCTGGATGGTAAGCTAATCACTTCAACTTTTTTTACAACTTCCTTTTCTCAATGAGGATGTTTAATCATATTTTTCGAATACAATCTGTGCAGAGAATGTCCTGTTTAATTTTTTTTAGGAAGAAATGTTTGTATCGACTGTTTCCATACATAGAAGATGGGTTGAAATAAAAGATAATAAAAAAAGAAGGTATGTCTAGTTTGGTTATTGAGTGATGGAAGGTTAATGTTTCCATACATTTGTAGTTTTAGTCCATTCCCATTTTTAATTCGAAAAGGCTGACATTTTTAATTCAAATTTGAAAATTTGGGGAAAACATGGAAAGGCAAAGTTTTTGACAATTGTGGGGCTCAAACCCACAAATCCACTCCCCGACACCCCCTGATCAACTCGGCTTCGGCTTCTGGCTTCAGGCTTATTTTTCACTATTCATAAGTTTCGTCTTTTTCTGAACTTTTGGCTTTTTGTTGAGCTTTTTTGCCGATTCTTTTTTTCCCGTATTTGTTTATATTATACGTAATGGGCTAACATATTTTTTATTTTTAAATTTTTTAAATTTAATTATGTTAAATAAGCCTCTGTCAGCTACAGTGCTTTTTTCAGCCAGCTACAGTGTTTTCGCCATAAGCCACGAGCTTTTCAGCCGAACCGATCACCACCTTAGACTTGCCACTACGGCACACGTGTTTTTGGCTCTGCATGTGGCTATCACCTCTTCTATTATTAGCTTTGAAGTAAAAATTGAAATATTTGACCAGTTCCAAAAATTAATTGAAATATTTGACCAGTTCCAAAAATTCTTGGGACCCACTGAGAAAACCGGTTACAGGTGGTTTTCGGTGGTAACCGGTCGGGAATTTCTTCCCTGACCACCACTGTAGTTAGGAGTCGGGTCAAAGGCATCGTTTCCTTTAGGACCAGCAGCAAATCCCGACCTTCCTCGGTGCATGTATAATGAGTGGCAACGAACTTCACAAAAAGAGTGAGAAGAGGGATGCTGTCACAGCTATAATCAGTTAACATTACTGTATTCTCGTTTTTCCCCTTTCAACTGATGCTTCATTACTGATTTACTGTTTATCTTTTTTTGTGTGTGGAATAACTGTTTAATGTTTATCTAGTAGGAAACGTCTCAATTTCCTTCTTCTGTGGTACAAGCAATAAGTTTGTCAATGTGTGGGCGTTCTCATCTTACCCGGTTTTTATTTTTTTGGGTCAACCGATGCACCTTGCAGATTTGTTTTATCATAAGATGCATTGCAAATGGACCAATCTTGCATAGCTCGTAGTGAAGTGGACATTACGCACAGAATATACGGTAGGAATTCAAATTTTCACTGTTTTCGTAAGGCTCCTTGCTAAGACTGTGTTTTGTGTGTTTTGTGCTACATGACTGCACATGATTCTGGTCCCTCCGGTATGCTGACTGGCATTGGTTCTTGAATTTAGGGGAGGATGTATTTTATAATGTATATATCTAGGTAAATGCACTATTTGACCCTTCAACTTTTACTGTTTTTTCTTTGGGATATTTCATCATTTGCTATAGTAAAGATATGGACTTCAGAATTTATCACTCTATGTCTCACTAATGTGTAGATTTTAGGGCTATATGTCAGCAAGCCATTAGTGACAAATCCTAACATAACATATCTTTAATAATGGTAAATGGTCAATTTCTTTTTTCTTTGCGTACAAGAGGAGACTCTTTACTAATCATAGGCAGAGGTGCATTCAGCTTGTAAGCAGCAAAACAGAAAAGAAAATCTACTGAGCCATGTGCACTGTTGCCTACTTACATAAGCTTGCTTTGCACAAAATCAGCTGCCATTTACATCCCCGAGACATGCGATTGCTTCGACTTGTTTTGCACTGATGCCTCCGTGACACGCACCCATACCCATAAAGGTTTTTTTTAAACAATATAAGATGGGTATGACAAAACAGAGGGGGTAAATGGTGACTTCAGAATTTCTCTAAGTATTCACCGATACTTCATTTCAATAGCTATAGAGCTATGAAGATCAGGATTTTAAGTCACCAAAGTAAGCACTCAAGAAATCAAAATCCACGAACTCAGGCTATGGCAGTCAGACCGGCTACCAAGGGCAGTCTGACCGGTGCCTAGCAGTCTAACCGTCGACTAGGTGCCAGTTTGACCAGTCTCCAGCGGTCTAATCAGAGGGGGTGCTCTGTTGTTCTAGAATTGAAAATTTTAGCCCTAGCTGATGCAATTTTTGGTGTAACTCCAAATATATAAGTACAAATGATATAGAATTTTGCACGCACCTTACTTAAGGTCCTAGGAACCTATTACATCCAAGTATTACAAGAATCCATGATAAAGTGCAGATATTTCTCAAGAACTAATAAGATTGCACTAAAATCAGGTAAAAATCGAAAATGAGGAATTTGACTTGCTTGTGGATGGTATCACAGCAAGCAAGAATTCCCAAAGATTGAGACAAAATACCTAGATCAAGAAATCTCACGGAGAGATCAAATCTAAGCAAAACCGAACAACTTCATAAATTTGCCAAACCTGATGACTAGATGGATGGAGATTGATTTTTATGAGATATCTCCATCACCCACTCATCCTTGGCATCCAGTAAGATCAAGAAGGGAAGAGAAAAAGATCAAAATCAATAACATCAAGAGCAAGTCAACCAAAATAAGAGGGATCCATGCGAGAAGAATAAAACTGATGTATTGCTACTTGAGGATAAATGTTTTACAGTCACTCTACCTGGAGGATAAGAAAAACCATAGCACTCACACTTCTCAAATCTTAACCTTAAAATTCTTGGCTAGAACGAAGAGAGGTTGGATAGCTAACTAGCAAGTCTCTATCCTAACATGTTAGATAGATGAGGAAACCAACCCACATCTAACTCTAATGGATACTATTCAATAGCACATTTGAAAGAAATCCATTAACCCCACATAATGTGGGTTTTACTCACACACTACACTTATACACGCTTTTTAAAATACATAAGCCTAAATCCACTAAGTCAACTTTGACCCAACTTGATCTTCTTAGTTTCTTCTTGACCTAAACCACTTTCCCAAGTATCGCTTAAGTGCCACAATTTTGATCTAAGGTAGTTTTTGGTATTTTGGTTACTTACAAAAATATCCCTCTTTAACTCGATATTCATCTTTCCTTGCAATCAATTATCATGCTTGCCACATGTAGGTGCACCACTAGCTTGCCATACGTCGTAAATCTTTCCTATTTTGGTTCCACAGGACCACACTTCACTTGGACCGACCAAGCAACATGGTGTAACCTGTCGCTTAAACTTATGTTCAATATTTCCCGCCTTTCTTGGGTTATGCTTGAGCATTAGTGTGGTATTATAGTTTGAGCGATATGACCAAGGCATATGAGCACGGTATGATCAAAATTTTTAGTAATGACTAGTTTCAGTGCATTTAATGACCAGGAAGTAGACGTTGAACAGTGTGTACGATACTACCGATCACTTGAAAGATCAAGCTCCGATTAAGTTGATTAAATGGGAGATTGAAAGATCAAGATCCGATTAAGTTGGTTTTGGTGTTAATGACAAATACCATTATGAGATCTTGGCAATAATGACAAATACTTTTGTAATGTATTGGTGATAATGACAAATGCATATATGAGACTAATATGCTTGTTTAAGTTTATTTGTGTCTAGTCTCATTTGGATGGAAAGGTGAAATCAAAGAGGTATTGTCGTAGGGGTGGCCCCCACCTAAACCCAGCAGGCCTGGTAGGAGATTATAAGGCCCAGAATAGGCCATGTGTAATGACATAACTGCCCCCAGAGGGGATAACCAGATGTAAGGGTATATCTGTAAAAGCACTCCTCATGTGTATATATATATATGGGTAAGCCATGGGGAGGACCCAGGCAATCACACTTATCTTCATCACTCTCCACTACCATCTCTCTCTCTGTTTGGTCTGTAGCCACAACAGTTGGCGCCGTCCGTGCAGACGACGAAGACAAGCCTGAAGACCGAAGGAAAAAAGATGGCACCGAAGAGAGCTTCACCAGCGGCGGCGAGGGGAAAGAAGACGGATGGGTCGGAGCAGCGCGTGAGCACCAGGGCTTCGGCATCGGCCGCCGAAGGAGCTGGCGGCGGCGTACGCGTCGTGGTCGCGGGCGTCGATGCCCGCGCGGCAACAACCGACCCCGCCAGCACCGCTACGACGACACCTAACCCCGTCGCTGGCACAGCGACGACAGCCCCCGCCACCCTTGCCGGTAGCGCAGATCCGGCGGTCGGGGGTAGCCGCAACGAACCATCCGGCGGATCTGGAGATCGTGAGGCGATGGTCCCTGCACCAGGCCGTCCACTGGGCGTTCCGGCGGCCCCAACGACACCTGCGGTGGAAAGCGCCCTACTAGTAGCCCTCAACGCGTTCCAGCGGGAACTCGGGGACCTTCGCGGGGCCGTCCGAGATATACAAGAGGCTCGGAGCCAGCAGGTCGCGCCGGTAGTCGCGCCCGAGCCCACGCCAGAGAAGGTGGACAGCCGCGAAGCCCCCACGTCTAGCCGTGTCCCGCTGAGACGCGTAGATCCGGAATCTCCGCTTTCGGCGGGGCTGCAGCAGGCGGCGTGGCCCGAAGACTTTAAGTTCCCTCGCGTCATCGACCCGTACAAAGGCGACACGGATCCTCGTGAGTTCGTGCGCGTGTACGAAACCGCGATCGAGGCCGCGGGCGGAGACGACACCGCGAAGGCGCAGGGACTCCCCCTCGCACTGCACGGAGTGGCGCTCTCTTGGTTTTTTACCGTAGAGCCGGGCTCCATCTACGCGTGGGAGCAGCTTCGCGACCGGCTTCGTAGCAACTTTCAAGGACATTATGTCGAGCGGATCAATGCGGACCAGCTCTTCGCTGTGAAGCAAGGACCCTCGGAGACGCTTCGGGGCTACTTCAAGCGCTTCGACAAGATTCGGGGCCAGGTAAATGATGTTAATGAAACCACAGTCGTTAATGCAGCCATACAGGGCCTTCGCCCGGGCCCGATGGCCGAATACAACGCGCGGAGGCCAACCACGACAGTTGCCAAGCTCTTCGATAAAATGGACGGGTATGCGCGGGCGGAGGAGGATGCGCGAAGACGCAGCATCACCGCCCCCGGCCTCGCCCGTGAGGAGCACCCCCCGCGCGAGGTCAGGGTGGGTGGTCCCTCCTCGAACCTTGGCCATAGCCGAAAGCCCCGAGGAGGCCTTCCCCGAGGCAGGGAGGCCGAGGTACAGGAAGGCTCCTCACGGTGCAGCCCTAAACCTCGGCGCCGCCAGCGCCGGTCGCAGGCGGCCCACCATGTCCTCACCACCGAGAGCGCCCGCCAAGGACCCGACCCCGCCTCACGGAGGGGAGACCAGGGATCGGAGGGCGAATTTGACTACGGCAGCCAACCCCACGCAGAGCAAGAGCTCCTGCACTATGGCAAGTGGTGCGAGGTACACGGCTACGGCGATCATTACACAAGGGCATGCATCGCGGTGATGGAGCTGCGGAGGGCCAGGTCTCGGGCTCCGCCTACGCGTCCCCCCGCCGAAGCCCACGTAGGGCACCCAAGGGATAGCCCCATTCGGGCCACCGCAACGGAGGGCGCGCAGCATCGCACCATCAACGTCATCACCGGAGGCTCCTCTTCAAAAGCCCCCGGGGAGCAACCGCAGCTGTGGATGCCGCCCCGCAACATCACCTTCGACTTGAACGACGCCAGGGGCGTGGAGTACCCTCACCAAGACCCTCTAGTCATCCAGGCCCACATAGCACGCTGTGAAGTCAGGCGCGTCCTTGTCGACGGGGGAAGCTCCGCGAACATCTTATTCGCAGAAGCCCTCGACCGCATGGCAATCCCCCGAAGCCGGCTAGAGCAGCCAGGAGCTCCACTTCAAGGCTTCGGGGGTCAACCGTTGCAGGTCCTGGGGCACGTGTCCCTTCCTGTCACTTTCCGTCAAGAGGGCAACAAAGGTAACATCCGGACCGAGCATGTCACCTTCGATGTCGTGGATATCCTGCACCCCTACAACGCCATACTGGGGCGACCCGCCATCAACTCTTTCGAGGCAATCCCGCACCACGCCTTTTTGTGTGTAAAGCTCCCGGGCCCGGAGGGTGTCATCACCATCTTCGGCGACCAGGACTTGGCCAGACGTGCCGAAGGCGGTAGCCGCGTCCCGCATCGCCCAGTGCATGTCCTCTCCGGCGCGCCCGGGGATGGGCCCTCTGCTCCCGGGTGGACGCCCAAGCCTCGGCCCGAAGGCGGCGTCAAGAAGGTGCCGCTCCAGGCGGAGGGGCAGTTTGTGTCCATCGGCGAGGGGCTCCCGCCGGGGGTCGAACGGGAGCTGCTCTGAGTGCTTCAGAACAACGTTGACATCTTCGCATGGTCCCCGGAGGACATCAAGGGCGTAGACCGAGCAGTAATCGAGCATCGTTTGGCGGTCCGCCCCGACGCCAAGCCGGTCAAGCAAAGGCTCCGGCGTATGTCGATGGATCGGCAACAGGCGGCCAAAGCAGAGGTGGCGAAGCTTCTTCGCGCCGGGGTCATCCGCGAGGTCCACAATCCAGAATGGCTCGCCAACCCGGTGCTAGTCAAAAAGGCCAGCGGGGCCTGGCGCATGTGCATCGACTTCACGGCACTCAACAAGGCATGCCCGAAGGACAACTACCCCTTGCCGCGCATCGATCAGCTGGTTGACGCCACCGCTGGGTGCGAACTCATGAGTTTCCTGGACGCCTATTCCGGCTACCACCAGGTATACATGGCCGAAGACGACGAGGAGAAGACCAGTTTCATCACACCACTTGGGACGTTCTGCTTCATCAGAATGACCTTTGGCTTGAAGAATGCAGGCGCTACCTTCACCCGACTCGTCGCCATTGCCCTGGCCGCCCAGCTTGGGAGGAACATCGAAGCCTATGTCGATGACGTGGTGGTCAAAACTCGGCAACTTGCTCTACACGGCCGGGACCTCCAGGAGACCTTCGACAACCTCCGGAAGGCGGGCATCAAACTCAACCCCGACAAGTGTGTCTTCGGGGTACAGGCGGGCAAACTCCTAGGTTTCCTCGTGTCCAGGCGGGGCATCCAGGCGAACCCCGACAAAGTAGACGCCATCCTGGGTATGGAGCCGCCCAAGACAACGAGGGAGGTTTAGAGGCTCGCGGGCCGCATGGCAGCATTAAGCCGCTTTCTCTCCAGGGCGGCGGAGCGGGGCCTGCCGTTCTTCAAGACACTCCGCGGGTGTGATGGATTTCGTTGGGACGGAGACTGCGCGAAGGCCTTCGACGAGCTCAAGCAGCACCTGGCAAGCCTCCCAACTCTGGTCGCCCCAGCACCAGAGGCTCCCCTTTTGCTCTATCTGGCCGCGTCAGCCACCGCGGTCAGCGCCGTCCTCGTCTTAGAGGAGGGCGCCACGCAGCGGCCCGTCTACTTTGTCTCCGAAGCCCTTCAAGGCGCCAAGACAAGATACACGGAGCTTGAGAAGCTCGCCTACGCGCTGGTCATGGCCTCCAGGAAGCTTCGGCATTATTTTCTGGCTCACCCGATCACAGTGCCTTCCTCATTCCCCCTGGCAGAGATGCTACATAACAAGGAGTCCACAGGGCGTATCGATAAATGGGCCGCCGAGCTCGCTCCCTTCTCCTTGACGTATGCTTCGCGGACGGCAATTAAATCCCAAGTCCTGGCGGATTTTCTCGCCGAATGGACACCGCCCGCCCAACCCGGCCAGACGCATGATGATCCTGTCTGGACGCTTACAATCGACGGAGCTTACAGCGTCGCCGGCGCGGGCGTAGGGGCGGTGATCATCACGCCCGAGGGACAGCGTTTGCTGTACTCGGCGCGCCTTGCCTTCCCCGCCACCAACAACACGGCTGAATACGAGGCACTGCTCTTTGGCCTGGCAAAGCTCAAGGCAGTCGGCGCGAGACGGGTGTTGGTCCGCACCGACTCGCGCTTGGTGGCCGGCCATGTGGACAAGTCATATCAAGCCAAGGACCCTGAGTTGGCCAAATACCTCGCGGCGGTGAGGGCGAGGGAAAGGCACTTTTTGGGTGTCACCGTCAAGGCCATCCCCCGGGCGGAGAATGAGCAAGCCGACGCCCTCGCCAAGGTGGCCAGCCAGCAACTGCCCCCCCGAGGGGGCATTCTACGAGGTGGTAGCAAAGGCGGCCATCGCGCAGGACAACCGGGACGCGGCACTTGTCCACCGCATTGATCAGCCAGGAGATTGGCGAGAGCCCATTTTCAATTTCTTACAAGGTCTCGCCGAGCCGGAGGACCCTGCCGAACTGCGACGCTTGCAGCACCGCGCACGGTCCTTCCAGGTGTTCGAAGGGACACTCTACAAGAAAGGGGTTTGCGCGCCGCTCCTGCGCTGCCTCTCGGCTGCGGAGGGAAATGAACTCTTGGCAGAAATCCACGCGGGCGTGTGCGGATCCCACCTGGCGCCGAGGTCATTAGTCGGCAAGGCGTTCAGACAAGGCTTCTACTGGCCGACTGCCATCACCGACGCCCAGGACCTCGTCCGTCGGTGCCAAGGGTGCCAGTGGATGGCGCGCATCATCCGCAGGCCCCCGACAAGCCTCAATCCAATTCCCCCGGTGTGGCCACTGGCGCGCTGGGGTCTCGATATAGTAGGACCACTTGCCCGAGCTCCAGGGGACCTCCGGTTCATGGTAGTCGCGCTGGAGTATTTCTCCAGATGGCCGGAAGCGATCGCTCTGGCCAGAGTAACTTCTGCGGCCATACAGCGCTTCCTATGGCAAAACATCATATGTCGCTTCGGTGTGCCTCGGGAGCTCACGGTCGACAATGGCCTGCAGTTCGACGCCACCCTCTTCAAAGATTATTGTGGCAGCATGGGCATCACCCTCCGATTCGCCTCGGTGGGCCATCCCCAGTCCAACGGGGCGGTCGAACGGGCGAATGGCGCCATTTCCGCCGCCATCAAGAAGCGCCTGGTTGGGTTGCCGAAGGGCAAGTGGCCAAGCGAGCTTCACAGCGTTCTATGGTCGCTTCGCACAACGGTAACACGCCCGAGGAAATCAAGGCCGGCTCGCGAAGGGTGCTCGTCCAAGCACCCGAAGACGAGCGCCGTGTGTCCTTGGACCTCCTCGACGGGATACGGGCAGACGCAGCCCACCATGTCGAGAAGTACGCGCGGCAGACAATGCGTACTCGGGACCGCTCTATATGCCCGCGGGGGTTCAAGCCTGGGGATCTCGTCCTCAGAGTGGCGCTGCAGGCCGAAACCGTTGGCAAGCTGGAGTCCAAGTGGGAAGGCCCGTACATCGTAACAGAGGCATTGCCGAAGGGGGCGTACCGCTTCGCCACGCTCGAAGGACAAGCCTTCCGGCACACATGGAACGCGGACAGGTTGCGGCGGTACTACGCCTAGAAGCAGGACAGCAGGCGTAGAGCCACCAGCCCGTTGTTAGGCGATGCTCGCCCGCGCAAACGGGAGTTCAATAAAGGTTGCTGTTCCCAGCGCATCCCCTGTCCGCGCTGAGCAGAACAAAGTCCACAGACTTTAATTAAGACGTAGCGTCGAGCCTAGCTCCGCACGCGAGAGTCTGCGGACTATAAATAAGACGTAGCGTCGAGCCTAGCTCCGCACGCACCAGTCCACGGACTTTAAATAAGACGTAGCGTCGAGCCTAGCTCCGCACGCGAGAGTCTGCGGACTATAAATAAGACGTAGCGTCGAGCCTAGCTCCGCACGCACCAGTCCACGGACTTTAAATAAGACGTAGCGTCGAGCCTAGCTCCGCACGCGAGAGTCTGCGGACTATAAATAAGACGTAGCGTCGAGCCTAGCTCCGCACACACCAGTCCACGGACTTTAAATAAGACGTAGCGTCGAGCCTAGCTCCGCACGCAAGAGTCTGCGGACTATAAATAAGATGTAGCGTCGAGCCTAGCTCCGCACGCACCAATCCACGGACTTTAAATAAGACGTAGCGTCGAGCCTAGCTCCGCACACGAGAGTCTGCGGACTATAAATAAGACGTAGCGTCGAGCCTAGCTCCGCATGCACTCTACGGAGTATAAATAAGACGCAGCGGGGGGACGCCTCCGCGCGCACTCTAAGGAGTATAAAGAAGACGTAGCGTCGAGCCTAGCTCCGCACGCACCAGTCCACGGACTTTAAATAAGACGTAGCGTCGAGCCTAGCTCCGCACGCGAGAGTCTGCGGACTATAAATAAGACGTAGCGTCGAGCCTAGCTCCGCACGCACCAGTCCACGGACTTTAAATAAGACGTAGCGTCGAGCCTAGCTCCGCACGCGAGAGTCTGCGGACTATAAAGAAGACGTAGCGTCGAGCCTAGCTCCGCACGCACTAGTCCACGGACTTTAAATAAGACGTAGCGTCAAGCCTAGCTCCGCACGCGAGAGTCTGCGGACTATAAATAAGACGTAGCGTCGAGCCTAGCTCCGCACGCACCAGTCCACGGACTTTAAATAAGACGTAGCATCGAGGTTCGCCTCCGCACGCGCGAGTCTCCGGACTATAAAGAAGACGTAGCGTCGAGCCTAGCTCCGCACGCACCAGTCCACGAACTTTAAATAAGACGTAGCGTCGAGCCTAGCTCCGCACGCGAGAGTCTCCGGACTATAAAGAAGACGTAGCGTCGAGCCTAGCTCCGCACGCAATAGTCCACGGACTTTAAATAAGACGTAGCGTCGAGGTTCGCCTCCGCACGCGCGAGTCTCCGGACTATAAAGAAGACGTAGCGTCGAGCCTAGCTCCGCACGCAATAGTCCACGGACTTTAAATAAGACGTAGCGTCGAGGTTCGCCTCCACACGCGCGAGTCTTCGGACTATAAAGGAAGTCGTAGCGTCGAGGTTCGCCTCCGCACGCGCCACTCCACGAAGTATAAACAAGACGCGCAGACCTGCCCTCCGCGTTCGGCGGCAGGTAACACCAAGCATAAGGTACTATTTGGTTCCATTATAAACGCAAAGGGGTTACATGGTTACAAGCATAGGACCCAGTGCGTCATTCCCCTGCCCTCCCGAACAACCGCTCAGCCTTGGCGCGGCGCGAACGAGCCCGCGCCGTCGTCACCACGGCGCTGAAGGACCCCTTCAAGCCACTGGAGGAGGTCCCCCTCCCCATGCAACGTCTGCTGCACGGCGACCCTCGCTGCACCTTCCCCGAAGCGGCCCCAGATCCGTTGATGGAAGTTCTGCAGGCTAGATCCGATGGAACGGATGGCGTCCGACATAACCTCGGGGCGGTCGGGAGGATCCAGTTGAGGGTTCGCTAGCTCATGGGTATGCCTACACCCACGAGTGTGAAGCAGGGCGAGGGCGAAGCACGCACCAACATAGCCGCAGTGCTCGCCAAAGGTCCTGGCGCCACGAAGAGCAACGCCGGCCCCCTCCTCGATCAGCCCGAGCGACTCCGACAGGGCCTCCGGCCTGTGCGTAGTGTCCGGTACTCGGACGCACAGATCCCGGAGGGTCTGGTTCAGAGCCTCCATGGGCCGCCATACCGACTGGGACGCACTTTCCAGGACACGGCGGTTCTCGGCAGCAGACTCCGCCAGCTGGGCCTACTCCCCTTCTAGGACGGCGATCTGCTGCACGAAGGCGGCGCGCTCCCCAGCCGTGGCAATCTGAGCTTCCGTGGCCTCGAGTTGTGCGGCCACCAGGGCGTCCCCCAGCGCGCGAAGTTCTTCATCCTTCGCGGCGAGAGCAGTGTTTGCTTCACGGAGGCTGGCTTCCAGAGCCCTCCGCTCCCGGACGCGGGCCTCGTCAAAGGACCGGCCGAGGGCAAGCGTCTGGCAGAAACAACAAATCAGCGGGCGTCCAGAAATACCTTACAAACGGAAGCGCACGTATTTACCCTCATCTCGGAGGCCTGCAGCGCGAGCGCTAGGAGGTCCCCCGCGCATGACGACAGCGCCTCTCGGTTGAGGCCGTTATCGGCACGCTCTGCGGCTGCGGTGAGGTCGCAAAATACCTCCGGGCGAGGGAGGAAGTCCGAGCAAGCGAGCCCCGGCCCCAAAGCGCCCAGATTTATCGCGGCCACGGCCACGTCAGCAGCAGCGGACACTTGCGGGGCATCCTGCACAAGGCTCCCAACTTCGCGCATACCTCCGCTGCTCGATCCTTCGCCACGTACGGGAGACGTCGTCTCACCTGATGTCGGCAGAATGAGCGAGCAGATCGGAGAGAGTCTCGCGAAGTCAGGTGAAGAAAGGGACTCACACCTACCTCCTGCGCCCCTCGTCGCGGTCGGAGGTGGCGCCGGTTCGACCGCCCAGGGGAAGGCAGGCGCCTCGACGCTCGGGGAGAACGTCTTCTCGACCGTGCCAGACGCCGTAATCCCGCGGCAAGGCCCCGCAACAGCGTATCGACCCCTAGTTGGCGGCGGGGACTGCATCCGAGGGCGTTTCGCCTGCGGTGGCACAGGCGAGTCTTCCACGGCAGGACCAGCTCCAGTCACTGTTGCCCCCACGGCTTCCTCTGTAGGGGGCACGCCCTCGTCGGCCGCTGCGGTTGATAACGCACCTTCCACCGTGGTTGGTTCGCCAGGAACGGCGCCACCCCCCGGGTTGATGAGTTCCAACTCAACGACGACCGCGAGCCCAAGCACGGGCTCGTGGGCGTCGGCAGAAGGTGCCGGGGGATCCGCGGCGGTGCGCCCCTCCGAAGCGGTATGGCCAGGCCCACCGCCGGTCGCACGCCTCGTCTCAGCTGGGCTAGCTGCCGGAGGGGCTGCAGGGTCGCGAATGGCGGCTGGGGAACGGGCCCGGCATCGCGAAGATAGCACCCCCGAGGGGCTACCACCGCCCTGAGCGCCCGGAGTCCCGGCGGGAAGCTCTTCCGGCACCGCACGCTCGGGCACGGCAATGCCCACAGCCTCGCAGGTGCGGTTTACCCGCCCCTGCTTAGCCGCCTTGACTGCGGCCTCGCGAGCCCGGTGCTCCTTAAGCGTGTACGGGCCGAGGAGCGCCGCAACAGCGCGCTCCGCATCTTCTAGCCGGGCCACTGCGCAGGAGATCGCGTCAGTCAGGCGGAAGCCAAACAGATACAATGGCGCGGGTAAAGCGTACTGGGCGACTTACAAGGGGCGGACGGCGGCAGCAGGCGAGACACGGATGGGTCGAACCCGTCCTCGCGGGGGCCATTCTGTCCAACATACTTTCCCCGGGAGGAGAGTGGCGCCGCCCCATACATCGTGAACTCCTCGGCTAGGTCGCGCAGCTCATTCGACGGGCGACACCGACAAGGCTCTGTAGCTTCTGTGTGTCGTCGATCTCCGCCTTCAGACTCGGCGTGCTGTTAAATGAGATCGGCCCACCTCGGCAATGCATTCTGCTCTTGTCGGTCACGGTGTAATAGAACCACCACCGCGTCCAGCCGGCCGCCCACTACCCTGACAAGGCTGGCACAGGGAACAATGTCGCGCAGGACGCCCGGAGCACGAAGTCCACACCGCCAAAGTTGGACACCGCCCCGTCAACCTTTCTGGGTCGACAGTGTGCGTCGTGCAGGGTGGCGAATAAGCTCGCGCTGGGACGCCACCCCTCTGTCCGCATCACCCACGTGAAGACGGCCAGGCGGAGTATCGCGTGGGGCGTCAACTGGGCTAGCTCCAACTGGTAGGCCCGTAGGACTTCGCCCACGAACAGCGTGCAGGGCATTCGAAGGCCGGCATCGAAGAACGCCACGAAAACAATAGCCTGCATGGCCCCGGGCTTCGGCTCCGTCTCGTCCCGATGGGGTAGGCGAGCCCCATTGCGATCCACGATCTTCCCCTCATCCACGAGTCGCTGCAGCGTCCCTTTAGTCATGCGGCTCTTCCCCAGCACACAGGAGCAGGAGCCTCCCGAGTGCTCCATGGCGTCCCACCACTTGTTGGCGCGCGAGCTCCCCCGCGGCACCAATTTGTACTCTTGAGAAGGATGGGTCGCCTCGCCCTGGCTAGGCAAGGAACCACTGCGGGGGTGGTAGGCGGCGTCGTCCTGGCTGGCCATTGCTCTTCGCGACAAGGGAGGAAGATGCAGGCAAAGGAGCAACTGGCGTGAAAATTAGCACGGGCGGAAGTGAAGCGGCAGATCAAAAAGCAAAGCAAGAAAGGGTGCCTCCACCCCAACACTAGCACCTTATAAAGATCGCTCGCCTGCCTTGTCGCTCAGCGCACAGATGGATCAAATTCCCAGCGATTCGGCTATCCAAGATTTGGAACGAAGAACCGCCGGAACCTAGAGGGCCGTGTCAGGTAGGTGGCCAAGCAGCGCACAACGCCCCTACATCCTCAACACGCGTCCAATTTCTCGGGGGACGAGGCGAACGGCCGCGGTCACACAACCGCTCACATCCCACGACGCACCAGTCGGGAGTCGCCACGTGCCCCACCTGCAGCATGGCAGACTGCACGACGCGACAGCCTGACTTCTGCCAGGTCAGGCGTCGGCGTGATTCAAGCCGCCATTAAAAGCGCACTACCAGACTGCAAGGTCACAACAGCCACGGAGCGCGCGCGTCTACTTCGACTTGGGCGCCAGCTTCGTTGCCACCCGTTCGAAGGGTCGGGGACGGAGCGCGCGCGTCTACTTCGACTTGGGCGCCAGCTTCGCTGCCACCCGTTCGAAGGGTAGGGGACGGAGCGCGCGCGTCTACTTCGACTTGGGCGCCAGCTTCGCTGCCACCCGTTCGAAGGGTAGGGGACGGAGCGCGCGTGTCTACTTCGACTTGGGCGCTAGCTTCGTTGCCACCCGTTCGAAGGGTCGGGGACGGAGCGCGCGCGTCTACTTCGACTTGGGCGCCAGCTTCGCTGCCACCCGTTCGAAGGGTAGGGGACGGAGCGCGCGCGTCTACTTCGACTTGGGCGCCAGCTTCGCTGCCACCCGTTCGAAGGGTAGGGGACGGAGCGCGCGTGTCTACTTCGACTTGGGCGCCAGCTTCGTTGCCACCCGTTCGAAGGGTCGGGGACGGAGCGCGCGCGTCTACTTCGACTTGGGCGCCAGCTCCTCTGCCACCCGTTCGAAGGGTAGGGGACGGAGCGCGCGCGTCTACTTCGACTTGGGCGCCAGCTTCGCTGCCACCCGTTCGAAGGGTAGGGGACGGAGCGCGCGCGCCTACTTCGACTTGGGCGCCAGCTTCGTTGCCACCCGTTCGAAGGGTCGGGGACGGAGCGCGCGCGTCTACTTCGACTTGGGCGCCAGCTTCGCTGCCACCCGTTCGAAGGGTAGGGGACGGAGCGCGCGCGTCTACTTCGACTTGGGCGCCAGCTTCGCTGCCACCCGTTCGAAGGGTAGGGGACGGAGAGCGCGCGCCTACTTCGACTTGGGCGCCAGCTTCGCTGCCACCCGTTCGAAGCGTAGGGGACGGAGCGCGCGCGTCTACTTCAACTTGGGCGCCAGCTTCGTTGCCACCCGTTCGAAGGGTAGGGGACGGAGCGCGCGCGTCTACTTCGACTTGGGCGCCAGCTTCGCTGCCACCCGTTCGAAGGGTCGGGGACGGAGCGCGCGCGTCTACTTCGACTTGGGCGCCAGCTTCGCTGCCACCCGTTCGAAGCGTAGGGGACGGAGCGCGCGCGTCTACTTCAACTTGGGCGCCAGCTTCGTTGCCACCCGTTCGAAGGGTAGGGGACGGAGCGCGCGCGTCTACTTCGACTTGGGCGCCAGCTTCGCTGCCACCCGTTCGAAGGGTCGGGGACGGAGCGCGCGCGTCTACTTCGACTTGGGCGCCAGCTTCGCTGCCACCCGTTCGAAGGGTCGGGGACGGAGCGCGCGCGTCTACTTCGACTTGGGCGCCAGCTTCGCTGCCACCCGTTCGAAGGGTAGGGGACGGAGCGCGCGCGTCTACTTCGGCTTGGGCGCCAGCTTCGCTGCCACCCGTTCGAAGGGTAGGGGACGGAGCGCGCGTGTCTACTTCGACTTGGGCGCCAGCTTCGCTGCCACCCGTTCGAAGGGTAGGGGACGGAGCGCGCACGGCTACTTCGACTTGGGCGCCAGCTTCACTGCCACCCGTTCGAAGGGTAGGGGACGGAGCGCGCGCTCCTACTTCGACTTGGGCGCCAGCTTCGCTACCACCCGTTCGAAGGGTAGGGGACGGAGCGCGCGCGTCTACTTCGACTTGGGCGCCAGCTTCGCTGCCCACCAGTTCGAAGGGTAGGGGACGGAACGCGCGCGCGCCTGCTTCGAATCAGGCGTCCGCCTCCGCTAACACCATCCCAGACTTCGGGCTCCCCAACCACAAGCTTGGAGGCATTCACAGGCCGCAGGGGACGGAGGGGCCAAAGGACTCGGCGACATGGCTTCGGCCCTGGGAAGCCCTTCACCATGAGAGGCTCCTGTCGTAGGGGTGGCCCCCACCTAAACCCAGCAGGCCTGGTAGGAGATTATAAGGCCCAGAATAGGCCATGTGTAATGACATAACTGCCCCCAGAGGGGATTAAGTTGGTTTTGGTGTTAATGACAAATACCATTATGAGATCTTGGCAATAATGACAAATACTTTTATAATGTATTGGTGATAATGACAAATGCATATATGAGACTAATATGCTTGTTTAAGTTTATTTGTGTCTAGTCTCATTTGGATGGAAAGGTGAAATCAAAGAGGTATACATTCAAAATCACTTTCTCATATGCTAATGCATTCCTTAGATTCAAAATATAGAGTGAACTCCTCAAATAGTTTAAATGAATATGTGCATATGTTTTTCTTCATATAGACTTGTATGCACACATTTAGGGGGAGCTCTCTCTCTATGTTTTGGAGTTTCATTAGTATTGATCCATGTTTCCTTTTATACATACATTGGGATCAAATTAAAAGCTTGCATTCATTAAAAATCAGTTTTAAAACCAAAACAGTGCTCTGTCTGGAAGAGCGGTAGTACCGCATATTTCAACGTCAGAACTACCGCAGAGCGGAAGTTCCGCAGGCAAAATCGGTACTACCAGCGACCGAAAGCTCCGGATTGCGAGCAGAGCCTTTTTCCAGAGAGCACCCTCCGGATGCATTTGAGATTTCGTGGGATTGGAAGTACCGGCGATTTCAACGCCGGAACTACCGTAGGGTGCGGTAGTTCCGCTATTCTGCGCGGTACTTCCGGAGCCCGGAAGCTCCGGAGGTAGAGCGGAGCCTTTTTTCCAGAGGGCGTCAAGTTTGGTTCCGGCTCAAGCGAAACTACCACGCCGACTTTGCGGAACTACCGCAGAGCGGTAGTACCGGATTTTAGAACGGCGGTAGTACCACACTTTGAATTCAAATGATTTTATACTCAATTTATTATCTCATTATTTGTTGAGATTGTCATCAATTACCAAAAGGGAAAGATTGAGAATCTAGTCCCTCCATTATGAGTTAATGGCGAGTTTTGGTAATTAATGACAATCGATTTATGTGACTAACATTTTCCATGAGATGAATGAATAGGTTAGGTTCCACAAATGAGGATGATTTGGGATGACTTCATGAGTTGAAAGTTATCAAGAAAAGGATGCATCATGTGAAGATGTTCATGTGTTGATCATCAAGTCAAGGAAGACCATCATGTGTTGATGGAGTTGATGAGAAGGATGCATCATAGTTGATGCATATCGAGATGATGACCCAAGGCAAAGGTACGACTAGCTAGGGCTAAGGATGTGTTCCTAGTCTTTTACCGGTCTTGGTGTTTTAGTTGAAAGACCGGATTGCTAGTATAGGTTGCCGTACTATTAAGAGGGTCATGTCTAGTAGTTTGAGTCTCATCATGTGTTGATGGCTCAACCTCACTTACTCTAGCTCATCTTGGCATGAGGCTTGCATTTGCGAATGTATTTTGCAAATGGTTGAAGCTCATGTGGCGAATCCTTGCAACATGTGACTATACTTTACAAATTTGTTTTGCAAAAGGTTGAAGTCCATGTACCTACTTCTTGTGACATGATCTAAGTTTGTAAATGTGTTTTGCAAAAGTTGAAGATCATGTATTATCCCTTGGCATGGTCTAAGATTATTTGCTACTATTTCCTTTGACATTAGACCATGGGAGTGACCTTTTGGATATCTTTTGATTTCTGCATTGATCTAATATATTTGAGATCATGTAAATAGATGGGTTGTGTAGCCCTTTGAATAAGCTTTCCATAGAGTCCAAGATCACTCAATTCCGACGTCGGAGTCAAAAGTTATGACCGTTTTTTCGAGTGCTGTCTATGATGAAAAACCAGGGGCGGAAGTACCGCACCGATTTCCCGGAACTACCGCAGAACGGTAGTACCGCATTTTATAACTGCAGTAGTTCCACAAATTACTGAACAACGACTATTTTTCTAGCCGTTATGATAGGGAGCGGTAGTACCGCTCCTATAACGACGGTAGTTTCGCAGAATCCTATTTTTGACTCCAACGACTAGTTTCGAGGTGTGGGCTATAAATACTCCCTTGTGGCCAGTTGGGGTAAGATTTTTGGGACTCCATTTCACTCCATTGGAAAATCCGCATGATTTGTTATTTTAAGGCCATGATCCCAAAAATATGGCGGATTGTAGATGTGGGCTTTTCTTCTCCTAAGGATCCTCTTGTTCCAACAATTGAGGATGAGAAATGCTCACATCTCGACGCTCAAGCCACTAACGCCTTATTTAGTGCTTTGAGTGTAGAAGTGTTCAATGAAATATGCAATCTCAATAGCGCTCATGATATGTGGACTAAAATTCAAGACAAATATGAAATGTCCACATCAAGTGATGAAGATTGCATACAAGAGTGGACGTCGGGAGAAGAATGCTCAACTTCTAGCTCTGTCGATGAAGAGTCCACCACTCCCTCCACATCAACTCGGTGCTTTATGGCAAAAAGTAAAAAGAAGGTAAACTTTGATGATAATGATGATGCACCTTCTTATGATGAGTTGATGGATATGTTAGAAAAATTAAATGAATTCCTTGGGGAAAAAAAGCTAAATATAAAATTTTGAAGAATGAGCATGTTTCCCTTCAAAATGATTATAACAAATTAAAAGGAGAACATGAAATTCTTCTACTCAAAGAATATTGTAACAACCCAAAAATTTGCTTTCTGAAAAATTTAAATTCAAATTAATTATTTTAAAGTATTTGAGTTTTATTTGGATTTGCCCTGAATTTCTGTTTTTGAAAAGCTGGATTTGAAAAGTATTTTAGAAAAACCTAAAAATATTATTAAATAAAAATAATATTTTGATTTTCTATAAAAATCCTAGTTCAAATTAATTATTTGGAGTTATTTGGCTTTTATTTGGTTTCCTGGATTTTCTGGAGTTTAAAAATATATTTTTGAAAATAAAAAGTATTTTAAGTATGAAAATTAAATACCAACATTAGTTGGAAGTATTTTTATTAAGTTCAAAACTTATCCAGGAACTTCTGTGAATTTTTCTGGAAATTTTGGAATTTATTTCATATTTTTCTGAGCTTATTTGAATTTTCTGGGATTTTCTGAAAATCTGAAATTAAAATCAAAAATAAAATCCCCTCCCCTCCCCTCCGGCCGCCACGTGGACGGCCGGATTCCGCCCACGTCGCCCGCCCGGATCCCGCCTCTCCCCTTCCCCCGCTCGCCACCTGGCCCGCTCGGATGGCGCCGCGTCGCCCCGGTGGCCCAATCCGGCCCGTCCGCCCCGCGCTCCTCCCTCGGCCGCACGATCTGCTCCATGCCGCGTGTCACCATCCCCGCCGTCCGCTCCCTCCCTCTCTCTCTCCGACTGCCGGACCCCACCTGTCGGCGTCGCTCTCTCTCTCTTTCTCTCCTCGGCCCCACCCGCCAGCGTCTCCTCCCTTCCGCCTCTCGCTGCGCCGCGGGCCCCACGCGTCAGTCACCCCGCCTTCTTCCCCGCGGACTTCTTCTTCCTCCTCTCGCGCCGCCGCCCGTATCGGTCCCCGCCGCAGCCCCTCGCCCCGCCGGATTCCCTTCCTTTTCCGCCGCCCGTGCGACCCGCGCCCCTTCCATCCTTGCCCCCCATCTCTTTCCTTATTCGGCCGCGCCTTCCTTTCTCTCTCCCCGCAATCCCCGCCGCCCGCAATCGCCAGCGAGAAATCCCCGGCGCCTGCCCCCTCCCCGACCCCTATAAATACCGCTCCCGTCCCCGCCTCTCTCCGCACCACCTTCCCCTCCGCTCCCCGTTCCTTCTCCGCCCCCGGGAGCGCTCGCGCCGTGCGGCATCTTCCCGAGCGCCGGCGAAAGCACGGCGAGCAATCGCCGCCGCCTCCGTCGCCCTCGCGCCCCGCCGCCGCCTCTGCGAGCTCCACCGTGCCCGTGCGAAGCTCCTCCGCCCTTCGTCCGCGCCTCTCCGCCGTCGGAACCTCCTCGCCGCCGGAGCCCCGAGCTGCATCACCGCCCTCCTCGTCGCCGACGCATCTCTGGCCGCCCAAGGTGACCGCCGGCCCTACCACCGTGATGCCCGTGCGCTCCTCTCCCCGAAGCCACCCTCGCCGCCGCCCGCCGCCCGCCGGAGCGCCGGCGAGCTCCCTCCCCGAGCGCCACCACCGGCCGGCCTCCCACGTCGGCATCCCCGTGCCCACGTGGCCGGTGACATGGCGCCATGCCAGCGCCACCTCGCCCTGACCGAGCCCCGTCAGCGCCAGCCTTCCACCCCGCCACCTCAGCGCCTCCCTGTGGTTCGTGGACTCGGTCCATGGACCGGGGGGCCCACATGTCAGCATGTCTTCCCCGGGGTGATGTCATGCTGACGCAAAAATACGATTTTTCCGTTGAAAAATAAATCAGCCGAAATCAAATTCCCTGCTGGCGCAATAATTCCAATTTCCTTTAGAAAAATAATTCCAAAAATCCCGATTTTCCATTTTCTCTGAATTTAAACTTCCCAAAGCCCGTTCTCCCTCGTTTTAACTCCGTTTGAGTCCATTCAAATTTCTAAATTCATCAAAAATTCCAAACTATCCATTTCTGCCATCCTTTCAAATATTTGAAATTTATTTGATATTTCAAATATTTAAATTTCAAATTCCAATGCCTAGTTTAATTTCAAAGCCTCAGTTCCATTCCAAATTTTCTGTGCACTTTCAAAATTCAAATCTTACAAAATATCCATAAAATCCATTCTATTTTCCTTGGTCCAAATATTGTCTCAGTAATTTCTTTTCCCAACCGATCATCCAGATAGTCGTTCTCCCTCATTCGAACTCCGAATCCGTTGATTCCTTCTCCTAAATTCATCTAAAATCATAACCTATCCAATTATGGCCTCTGTTGAATTTTTGGATTTTATTTGAGTTTTGTTTGTATTTATTTGCTTTGTTGCCTCGTCTTTTCCCGCGTAGATTCCAACGTCGTCGACGAACCCTCCGCCCAACAGCAAGAAGATCCAGAAAATCTGCAGGAAGGCAAGTCTCCTTTGATCATCTTGAACCTATGATTTTGAAATGTTTTAATTATTTTAAATTATGTGCATTGCTATTTATATAAAACCACTAGTTCAAATCTTTAGGAATTAGTTATTCCAACTTTGTTATGCCCTCATTTGACATTGATTGCCATGTACCTTGTCACCCTAGAACTTGCTTTGTCTCAATAATGAGATTAGTATTACTCTTTGTGAATAGTAGATTGGTAGTATAATGCTTAGCCTTGCTAATTAATACCTTGGACATTTTGAAAATTGGGAAATTCTGACTTATTGAAATACCCTTGTGTTTATAAATGTAGTGGTAATTGGAGTTGCCACTGTTGTTTTAAAATAAAATAAAATGTGAAAGATGGTTTAGATTAGGGTGGATGGTTGGTTTGGCTTGGTGCAGTTAGCACGAGAACTTGTTAAGTGTATGTTCCACCCTAGTCAATTAAGGACCGACGCTTGTGTTTGTCCAGACTGAGCATTAACCGTACAACCACAAGTCTATATGGGTACGACCTAGCTGACTAACTTATGATAGTCTAGTTTAGGTGCCACCAGTGGAAAGTGGGTGCCAGGGATGGACTGGTTATTCACAGTGAGGGACAGGGATTTACTGTACTCATATGGTGCAAGAGGGGGCTTCGGTTCGGGCAGTTAGCCTACCTGCGGTGAAACCTCAGCGGGTGGTATCTAGCTAGATTAGAGTAAGGTAAAGGCTTTGTGATATTTTATCTGGGTCTCATGCCAAAGGAAGCGTGTTGACTTTTAGGATAATTTATCTCTTGTGGGTAAAGTTGTACAACCTCTGCAGAGTGTAAAACTATTCGAATAGCCGTGCCCACGGTCAAGGGCGGGCAAGGAATGCATTCACATGGTAGATTTTCTGGTTTTGGTTTTAAAATTAAAAGTTTTGTATTCCAAGAGTGGAGGGAACTCTCGGAAGGGAATCCTGGCGGATGGAGCCAGAGAGGGTGGATGGAACCCGCAGTTTTAAACTTAGTCAGATAGACTTGATTAACTGGTGTAGGTGGATGGAACCTTCACTATAGAATTATTGATAATTCTGCTAAAACAATTACATTATTAAATTGATGCCTTCGAAAGTAATTAGTAGTAATTGAGATTTCAAATATTGCTTTGTGCAAAAGAACCCTATGGCCTTCCTTTGTTAAGCCTTGCATCTATGCATTTTTCCCAAGACTTGCGGAGTACTTTATGTACTCACATGCTACACTTAAAAATAAAAAAATCTCAGAGGAAGTTGAAGCTCAAGAAGGTGGCTACGACTACTGCTTCGCTTGTGGCTGCGATGGATTCTTCCCGGAGTACTAGGTCGCGCTTCCCCACTCAATTGCCTGTGGCGTATTGATGGGTCTTCATCGAGTTTATCATTTGCTTCCGCTGTGTTTCGTGTGTGCGAGGTCTTGAAACCTCAGTTGTAATAATGAGACCTTTCGGTCTGTACTCTTTATTATTGTAATAAAGCGTTGTTGGTTATGTAATCATTTCTGTTTGACTGTGTGCACTAGCTTTGATCTGGGACTAGTGCTGTAATACACAGAGGGTCCGGGTTCGGAAATCTGGGGTCCCGACAGAGATGGTATCAGAGCCAATTTGACTGTAGGACGTGACCTAGTTAGAATGACCGTTAATAGAAGAGCTTCAAAATTTATTTTATAAAATAAAATGTTTAAATAATGTGCTATTCTTATCTCTTCTTGTCTTTCTATCCTTACCTTCGTCATGGTATTCTTCCTTATCTAACTGGTCATTGACTTTTTGGAATGGTAATTGTACCCCTTCCCTTTGTAATTTCTATAGACGGCTCAGTGAGTTGCGTCTGAGAAGCACTTGGAGAAGCGTGTCATCATGAAGGAGCAAGGACTAGTTTTTTTTTGTTGTAGTACCCAAGTAAAGTCCTACGATTTTAGAACGCTTATATATTACTTGCTTGTGCGTTAGGTGGACTGTACCAAGCCATTGTGAACTTGTAGTACAGCCATTCTTAAAAAAAACTATTTTGATTTCAAGCTAAGCTTCTACTAGTTGTTCTCTCTTGTGTTGTTTGGGATGTTGTTTAGTCGTTCCCCTGATCTCTTATCTGTGCTACTTCCCTCTTATCTTTTGCTAACCCCAGTTACCGCAATAGTGCAAGCTCCAATTCTTTCACCGCAATCCAAGTTTGGAGAATTCTTGGAGACCTAGAGTATATGGAAGACAATAAATTTATGGAAAGTACTCTTGTCGGGAAAGCTGTCATAATCAGTGCATGTCAAGTTAGGTAATTTGGAGAATTAGTATTAAGAGATTGATCCAGTAAATGGAGAGATTAAAAGATTCAGAAGTTGAATTATAATATCAATATAGGTGATTTGGTTGAATCATGCAGAGTGGATGAATTTTGTGGAGTTAATTGATTCTTAGAGTTTGGTGGATCTATTGATGATAAGTGGATGAATTTTGTGGAGTTAATTGATTATCAGAGCTTGGTGGACCTATTGATGATAAGTGGATACTAGTGGAATTCCAGAAGATAATACCCTTAGATATCTTGGTGGATTAATTTTATCATTGCAAAGTGGACTTTGATATGACAATTTGAATTTGGAGGATTTAAATTAATTATGGGAGATAGATGGTCCAATGAGAATTAATTGAGAGATTGTCCGATAAGAATTAATTGAGTTCATTCAAATTGGTGGAACCAAAATGATGATTATGAAGAGAATGATGTTGGTGGATTAATGAATATTAAATTATGGCTTAGATGATCTTAAAATTGATTGATGATTACTAAAAGGTTGGATTAATTTTATATTATTTGATCAAAGTTATGGATCTGTCGGATTAGATAATGATCATAAAACAATTGGTGGAAATCACAAACTACAATGTTATTGGATTCTTGTTAGAAAAATTCTATGGTTTAACGTCGATTCAAATTAGAGCAGAGAGTAAAAGTTAATGAGATTACTTGTCGAAATCAATGAGGTGCATTTGTGGTATATGATTTTGGAATCAAAAATTTTTGAAGAGTTGAAATAATTATGTCTTTCTCGGATGAACACTTGCGGAAGTTAAGCCCTTTTGGTGGAATCCTGAATTAATCGATATGATAAGGGCATTTGAAGAGCTTGCAGGCGACTAAAGATGTACCAGTCCGATTTGTTGTTGTCTTCCATATTACTCAATTAAAGGAATACTTCAGAGCATCGAACAACAAGATAGAATCATGAAGGAAGCTGAACGCCGCGCAAGAAGCATGATCATAAAAATTCCACAAAGTGCAGAAGAGCAATCATTCGAAGTCAAGCAACTTGGGAGCGTGAAGAGGACCTAAGAGCCGAGTTTTCCTCTCCTTTCTTTTTCCTAGTCCGTCCGAATCTCGGGGACGAGATTCTTTCTAAGGGGGGTAGATTTGTAACATCCCAAAAATTTGCTTTCTGAAAAATTTAAATTCAAATTAATTATTTTAAAGTATTTGAGTTTTATTTGGATTTGCCCTGAATTTCTGTTTTTGAAAAGCTGGATTTGAAAAGTATTTTAGAAAAAACTAAAAATATTATTAAATAAAAATAATATTTTGATTTTCTATAAAAATCCTAGTTCAAATTAATTATTTGGAGTTATTTGGCTTTTATTTGGTTTCCTGGATTTTCTGGAGTTTAAAAATATATTTTTGAAAATAAAAAGTATTTTAAGTATGAAAATTAAATACCAACATTAGTTGGAAGTATTTTTATTAAGTTCAAAACTTATCCAGGAACTTCTGTGAATTTTTCTGGAAATTTTGGAATTTATTTCATATTTTTCTGAGCTTATTTGAATTTTCTGGGCTTTTCTGAAAATCTGAAATTAAAATCAAAAATAAAATCCCCTCCCCTCCCCTCCGGCCGCCACGTGGACGGCCGGATTCCGCCCACGTCGCCCGCCCGGATCCCGCCTCTCCCCTTCCCCCGCTCGCCACCTGGCCCGCTCGGATGGCGCCGCGTCGCCCCGGTGGCCCAATCTGGCCCGTCCGCCCCGCGCTCCTCCCTCGGCCGCACGATCTGCTCCATGCCGCGTGTCACCATCCCCGCCGTCCGCTCCCTCCCTCTCTCTCTCCGACTGCCGGACCCCACCTGTCGGCGCCGCTCTCTCTCTCTTTCTCTCCTCGGCCCAACCCGCCAGCGTCTCCTCCCTTCCGCCTCTCGCTGCGCCGCGGGCCCCACGCGTCAGTCACCCCGCCTTCTTCCCCGCGGGCTTCTTCTTCCTCCTCTCGCGCCGCCGCCCGTATCGGTCCCCGCCGCAGCCCCTCGCCCCGCCGGATTCCCTTAATTTTCCGCCGCCCGTGCGACCCGCGCCCCTTCCATCCTTGCCCCCCCATCTCTTTCCTTATTCGGCCGCGCCTTCCTTTCTCTCTCCCCGCAATCCCCGCCGCCCGCAATCGCCGGCGAGAAATCCCCGGCGCCTGCCCCCTCCCCGACCCCTATAAATACCGCTCCCGTCCCCGCCTCTCTCCGCACCACCTTCCCCTCCGCTCCCCGTTCCTTCTCCGCCCCCGGGAGCGCTCGCGCCGTGCGGCATCTTCCCGAGCGCCGGCGAAAGCACAGCGAGCAATCGCCGCCGCCTCCGTCGCCCTCGCGCCCCGCCGCCGCCTCCGCGAGCTCCACCGTGCCCGTGCAAAGCTCCTCCGCCCTTCGTCCGCGCCTCTCCGCCGTCGGAACCTCCTCGCCGCCGGAGCCCCGAGCTGCGTCACCGCCCTCCTCGTCGCCGACGCATCTCCGGCCGCCCAAGGTGACCGCCGGCCCTACCACCGTGATGCCCGTGCGCTCCTCTCCCCGAAGCCACCCTCGCCGCCGGCCGCCGGCCGCCGGAGCGCCGGCGAGCTCCCTCCCCGAGCGCCACCACCGGCCGGCCTCCCACGTCGGCATCCCCGTGCCCACGTGGCCGGTGACATGGCGCCATGCCAGCGCCACCTCGCCCTGACCGAGCCCCGTCAGCGCCAGCCTTCCACCCCGCCACCTCAGCGCCTCCCTGTGGTCCGTGGACTCGGTCCATGGACCGGGGGGCCCACATGTCAGCATGTCTTCCCCGGGGTGATGTCATGCTGACGCAAAAATACGATTTTTCCGTTGAAAAATAAATCAGCCGAAATCAAATTCCCTGCTGGCGCAATAATTCCAATTTCCTTTAGAAAAATAATTCCAAAAATCCCGATTTTCCATTTTCTCTGAATTTAAACTTCCCAAAGCCCGTTCTCCCTCGTTTTAACTCCGTTTGAGTCCATTCAAATTTCTAAATTCATCAAAAATTCCAAACTATCCATTTCTGCCGTCCTTTCAAATATTTGAAATTTATTAGATATTTCAAATATTTAAATTTCAAATTCCAATGCCTAGTTTAATTTCAAAGCCTCAGTTCCATTCCAAATTTTCTGTGCACTTTCAAAATTCAAATCTTACAAAATATCCATAAAATCCATTCTATTTTCCTTGGTCCAAATATTGTCTCAGTATTTTCTTTTCCCAACCGATCATCCAGATAGTCGTTCTCCCTCATTCGAACTCCGAATCCGTTGATTCCTTCTCCTAAATTCATCTAAAATCATAACCTATCCAATTATGGCCTCTGTTGAATTTTTGGATTTTATTTGAGTTTTATTTGTATTTATTTGCTTTGTTGCCTCGTCTTTTCCCGCGTAGATTCCAATGTCGTCGATGAACCCTCCGCCCAACAGCAAGAAGATCCAGAGAATCTGCAGGAAGGCAAGTCTCCTTTGATCATCTTGAACCTATGATTTTGAAATGTTTTAATTATTTTAAATTATGTGCATTGCTATTTATATAAAACCACTAGTTCAAATCTTTAGGAATTAGTTATTCCAACTTTGTTATGCCCTCATTTGACATTGATTGCCATGTACCTTGTCACCCTAGAACTTGCTTTGTCTCAATAATGAGATTAGTATTACTCTTTGTGAATAGTAGATTGGTAGTATAATGCTTAGCCTTGCTAATTAATACCTTGGACATTTTGAAAATTGGGAAATTCTGACTTATTGAAATACCCTTGTGTTTATAAATGTAGTGGTAATTGGAGTTGCCACTGTTGTTTTAAAATAAAATAAAATGTGAAAGATGGTTTAGATTAGGGTGGATGGTTGGTTTGGCTTGGTGCAGTTAGCACGAGAACTTGTTAAGTGTATGTTCCACCCTAGTCAATTAAGGACCGACGCTTGTGTTTGTCCAGACTGAGCATTAACCGTACAACCACAAGTCTATATGGGTACGACCTAGCTGACTAACTTATGATAGTCTAGTTTAGGTGCCACCAGTGGAAAGTGGGTGCCAGGGATGG
This sequence comes from Dendrocalamus latiflorus, assembly GCA_017311315.1. Taxonomy (NCBI): domain Eukaryota; kingdom Viridiplantae; phylum Streptophyta; class Magnoliopsida; order Poales; family Poaceae; genus Dendrocalamus; species Dendrocalamus latiflorus. The sequence goes on from CM029661.1 coordinate 19,598,937, forward strand.
ACTGGTTATTCACAGTGAGGGACAGGGATTTACTGTACTCATATGGCGCAAGAGGGGGCTTCGGTTCGGGCAGTTAGCCTACCTGCGGTGAAACCTCAGTGGGTGGTATCTAGCTAGATTAGAGTAAGGTAAAGGCTTTGTGATATTTTATCTGGGTCTCATGCCAAAGGAAGCGTGTTGACTTTTAGGATAATTTATCTCTTGTGGGTAAAGTTGTACAACCTCTGCAGAGTGTAAAACTATTCGAATAGCCGTGCCCACGGTCAAGGGCGGGCAAGGAATGCATTCACATGGTAGATTTTCTGGTTTTGGTTTTAAAATTAAAAGTTTTGTATTCCAAGAGTGGAGGGAACTCTCGGAAGGGAATCCTGGCGGATGGAGCCAGAGAGGGTGGATGGAACCCGCAGTTTTAAACTTGGTCAGATAGACTTGATTAACTGGTGTAGGTGGATGGAACCTTCACTATAGAATTATTGATAATTCTGCTAAAACAATTACATTATTAAATTGATGCCTTCGAAAGTAATTAGTAGTAATTGAGATTTCAAATATTGCTTTGTGCAAAAGAACCCTATGGCCTTCCTTTGTTAAGCCTTGCATCTATGCATTTTTCCCAAGACTTGCGGAGTACTTTATGTACTCACATGCTACACTTAAAAATAAAAAAATCTCAGAGGAAGTTGAAGCTCAAGAAGGTGGCTACGACTACTGCTTCGCTTGTGGCTGCGATGGATTCTTCCCGGAGTACTAGGTCGCGCTTCCCCACTCAATTGCCTGTGGCGTATTGATGGGTCTTCATCGAGTTTATCATTTGCTTCCGCTGTGTTTCGTGTGTGCGAGGTCTTGAAACCTCAGTTGTAATAATGAGACATTTCGGTCTATACTCTTTATTATTGTAATAAAGCGTTGTTGGTTATGTAATCATTTCTGTTTGACTGTGTGCACTAGCTTTGATCTGGGACTAGTGCTGTAATACACAGAGGGTCCGGGTTCGGAAATCCGGGGTCCTGACAAATATTCTAAGCAAAATGTGGATGTACGAATTACATGTAATTTAATAGATGACATGCCATGTATATCTCCTAACTCTTGCAATTCATCTAAAATTAGTGTATCCACATCTAGTGATGATTTGCTAGATTTACTGTGTTGCTCAAATATAAATGCTTCTACTTCTTCTATGCATTGCAATACTAACCTTGTAGAGGAAAATAATGAGCTCAAGCCCAAGTCATAAGTTTGAAGAATGACTTAGAGAGAAGTTACAAAGGGAAGGCCTCTCTTGACAAAATCTTGGATAGTCAAAGAAAATGAAATGACAAGAGAGGTATTGGTTTCACCTCCAAGAAAAAGGTGAATAGCATTCCAAAGCAACTTGAAGAACAATCCAACAAGGTCAAATGCTTTGGATGCAACAAGTTGGGCCACTTCGCCTCTAAGTGCCCCAACAAGGTGGAAAACAAGAAAAATCCATCAATGAAGAGGCAAACCGGTAATGAGCAAGGCAAGATGATAAGAAGAGGTAACAATTGCCAAACTTGCTATAATTGCCGGGAAAAGGGACATTTGAGTAAGGATTGTCCCAAAGGTATCACTCCTAAGCCATCTTTATTAAATGAACATTATTTGCTTAGGAAGGATAAAAATGGCAATGTGTTTGCTAGGGATGTTAGTTCACATAAATCCACTCCTAGGGCCATTTGGGTGCCCAAATCTATTGTGACTAACATTAATAGACCCAATCAAGTTTTGGGTACCAAAATGTACTTAAATGCTTAATAGGTACTTGGAGAGGTATTGGAGGCTTGGCTCATTCATGAAGAAGTGAATTTCACCATATGCACAAATGGAAGCCAATCTTGAGGATGATCTTGCCAAATTATGAACCAATGCCATCTCGGTAACAAGTATCTACATTTGATATATTTAGCCCTTAGACTTGTGTAGGTTGCATTGCATGAAAATCCTTTAAAAGGGGTACTCTTGCTCTTGTTCTAAAATTTCATTATTGTAAATTATGAGCAAGATGATTGTGGCACATTAAGGGGGAGTGCTAAATCATATTCATGTGTATCACATCCCTAAGTGTGCCCAAATTAATTAAGTGCTAGAATTATTTTTCAAAATTGAGTCATTTAGCCGAAAGTCAAAATTTTGAAATTATTAGTATACCTTCGAAAAACTAGTTGAAAAATATACACAAATTCATTTCAAAGGTTTTGACTTTAGAAAACCTTATTTCAAGTTAAAATGTGTTTCTAACCCAAAACTAACAATTAAGTATCTTGTTTTGGCTTTAAACTCAAAAATTGTATAAAATCAATTTTAAAAGGAATTTAAAAATGTGTTCAATACCAAAAATTTAGGGTTGGCTATTTCAAACATTATTTGTATCCAAAAGTTTTCCAAAAGGCCAACCAATCAAAAGTTATTTGATTTCAAAACTCATCCAAAATGTTGAGTTGACCTAAGTGGTCATAATCTAGCATTTAAATGAGCTTTGCCTTTTGAGTTAAATCTATTGACATATATTAGCTCACAAGGGTATTTATAACTCATACATGTAATTGAATGCTTAAATTACCTCAAAATGCTCATTTTTGTAATCTTGAAGAATTCAATGAAAATGAGCTTGTTTTTAAAAATTGAAAGCTTAATTTGTTAAAAACTATATTGAATAGGTTTTTAATCTTGACATATAGTTGGAAATGCTCCACAAGTAGTTTATGTTTATTTGTGAAAAACTTTGGAGCATGGTACAACACTATATCAAAGCTCTCCTCAAAAATCCCATTCTCTTGGCATGCTCCCAGAAAATTCGGAACTACTGACAGTTATCCTGCGGTACTCCGTTATGCGGAACTACCAGTAGCAAGCCACGGTACTTCCGATATTTCTAGAGAATGGCTGATTTGTTCTCAAAATTTGTCTTCCAATTTCCTCAGCCATTCCTCTTGCTCCTCAAAGTCAAGATTGATCTATTTTATTCCTTGCTAGTACCCTCAAGTATTTATTGACTTCATATGCCATTTAGCTCACACCTTGATTCTTTTTAATTAAAAATGGCAATCTCTAAAAGAGTGGTAGACCTTTGATCATCTTGACATCGACATGTGCTTCACTCCAATCTTATCAAGTGATATCATCCATTTTCTTCAAGTGGTATCCCTTAGTTTTGAAAATTAAGTGGTATCCTTATTCCTTCAATTGATGTCTCTTGAATTGATATCCTTTTCATCTTGGCAAGCAAATATTTCTTAACCAAGCTCTTCACATATATGATATCATTGATTTCCAAGTGATGTTATCTTTCAAGTGGTATCTACTCTTTTGACTTGGTATTTCCTCTTGCCGAGATAATCTTTTCTATTAATCAAACTCTTTCACTGTTGATATCATCTTCTTCCAAGTGGTATATTCTCACGAGTGACTTCGAATGTCATCTCAAGTGGTATAAAGGTTAAATAGCACAAAGTATGGACAAAAAATTAACAAGTGGTTTACATGTGGTACCCATTAATCCTTGTGCTAGATGACATAATAAGAAACATGGTTAATCAAAGGAGGAAGAGATAAGAAAAGAGAAGAAAATCAAGAAGAGGAGAATCCTTTGTGTGTCAAAGGAAAAGAAACTTGCCAAGAAGAGATCTTTGTGTAAGTTGGAGTTTTTCTTTGTGAAAAACATATATAATACTTGTGTGCTTACTAAAGCAAAAAGGGTAAAATATTACTATTTGAAAAATTATTTTACTTATTTGTCCAAAAATGATTTGTGGTTCTTCGGAATGAATGGGTTTCATTCTCATTTTCTATTTATAGAGTAATAAACAAATGATATGCAAGATTACCCTTTCAAAAGAGCCTTTCTGGTCAAAAATCAAAAATATTGTTTAAAAAGGCTAAAATTGTGAAAAACTAAATAAAAGTACTTAACTATGTATTTCAAATGACTTCAAAGCCTTTTGAGTAAAAATTTCTATTTTAGAAATCAAAAGAAAGATTTGGCCCCAAAAGGATCTTATATGATCTTGTTTTTGAATTAAATGACTTATTTCCTTATATCAAAATCTATTGAGTATTTGAAAAAGTGGTCAATACAAAACTCAAAGGGTTGGTCATTTCAAACATTTCTCTAGTTCAAAGTTTTTGCAAAAAACCAATCATTGAAAAGTTATATTCATTTGAATCTCATCCAAAATCTTCAATTGACCCAAAATGATCTATTCTGGCATATAATGAGTTTAGCTATTTGAGCAAGATTTCTTTGTGGATCTTGACTTAAAATAGTATTTATAACTCATATGAAGCTAAGAAAGAAAATTACTCCATGAAAATTCAATTGGTTTAGTTTTTATGCCTTCGATGCAAAATCAACTCATTCTTTTGCTCTCAAAGCACATTTAGGCATATCTTTTGATTGGAAAAGTATTTTTCAAAAATTCTTGTTGGAAAAGGTCACAAATAGCATCAATCTCAAATCTGCAAAGTTTGAAAACATTTCAAGTTAATTTGAAAATTTTGTGACTTTTTCTCTCTTGGGCTAAATGCTGAAATTTTCAGAACTTCCGTGATTCTGAGCCAATTTGTGATTTTTTATATCTTCAAATGGGTTCAGATTTAGAGGAAGTCACAATAATAGAAATTGATCCTCTATAGTTAGTCTTCATTTTAAAATTTTATCAGAATTTATAAAGAGCAGTTGATTAATTTTCCATCTCTCTCTAGAAGCTAATGTGAGATGCAAAAGTCTGAAAATTCACTCTCAGATTTCTGAAAAATCATGTTTTAAGCTGATTTACAATTTTTGTATCTTTAAGTGTGATCATAATCTAAGAAAGCTATAATTATGACTTTTGATCCTCAGATATTCAACTATACTGACAATTTTTCTCAGATTTATTGGATATTTGTAAGTCAGTTTTTCAGGAAGCTTTTGAAGGCCACTTGGAATGCGAAATCAGGAAATGATCCACATGCTACAAGTATTTTATATACAAGTGGTATCAACTCAAGCGGTATTATATCAAGTGGTATCAAATACCAAACGAAGAAAACTTCAAAAGTCTTCAAGGAGCTTTCATGAGTAAGAGTATTTGACTGCGTTTCACATATCTTTAGTTATTTTAAGTGGTCTCAATTGGTCATTTGCATTTAGTTTCATATTTCTTCATGACCATATTAAGTTGAATAAAATTGGTATCAAGCTCCTCTAATAAAAAATACAATTGGTATCAAGCTCCTTCTGATAAAATATCTCTTTTCATGGCTTAACTTGTACTCTTCCCTTGTTTTAATGAGAATCAATGCTATTTGGTGATAATTGTCTCTTTTTGGTGATTAATGCCAAATGGGGGAGAAATTTATGATAATAGCATTGAAATGTGTGATAAAAGCCTTGGATAATGGGGGAGAGAAATTTAAAATTATGATAATGCCAAATGGGGGAGAAATAATAGAAATACCAATGCTAATGGGGGAGAAATGTGATAACATATTCATTGGGGAGAAATTAAAATTTTTTAATCTTTATGTTGAATAATGCTTTCACCTTATCTTATGCACTTAATTGCCTATCATTTAGTCATTTTCACCAATGTGCTATCATCATAAATGGATTTGTCATCAATCACCAAAAGGGGGAGATTGAAAGATTAAGCTCCGATTAAGTTGATTAAATGAGAGATTGAAAGATCAAGATCTGATTAAGTTGGTTTTGGTGTTAATGACAAATACCATTATGAGATCTTGGCAATAATGACAAATACTTTTATAATGTATTGGTGATAATGACAAATGCATATATGAGACTAATATGCTTGTTTAAGTTTATTTGTGTCTAGTCTCATTTGGATGGAAAGGTGAAATCAAAGAGGTATACATTCAAAATCACTTTCTCATATGCTAATGCATTCCTTAGATTCAAAATATAGAGTGAACTCCTCAAATAGTTTAAATGAATATGTGCATATGTTTTTCTTCATATAGACTTGTATGCACACATTTAGGGGGAGCTCTCTCTATGTTTTGGAGTTTCATTAGTATTGATCCATGTTTCCTTTTATACATACATTGGGATCAAATTAGAAGCATGCATTCATTAAAAATCAGTTTTAAAACCAACTCTGTCTGGAAGAGCGGTTGTACCGCATATTTCAACGTCAGAACTACCGCAGAGCGGAAGTTCCGCAGGTACTACCGGCGACCGGAAGCTCCGGATTGCGAGCGGAGCCTTTTTCCAGAGAGCACCCTCCGCATGTATTTGAGATTTCGCGGGATTGGAAGTACCGGCGATTTCAACGCCGGAACTACCGTAGGGTGCGGTAGTTCCGCTATTCTGGGCGGTACTTCCGGAGCCCGGAAGCTCCGGAGGGAGAGCGTAGCCTTTTTTCCAGAGGGCGTCAAGTTTGGTTCCGGCTCAAGCGGAACTACCACACCAACTTTGCGGAACTACCGCAGAGCGGTAGTACCGGATTTTATAATGGCGGTAGTACCGCATTTTGAATTCAAATGATTTTATACTCAATTTATTATCTCATTATTTGTTGAGATTGTCATCAATTACCAAAAGGGAAAGATTGAGAATATAGTCCCTCCATTATGAGTTAATGGTGAGTTTTGGTAATTAATGACAACCGATTTATGGGACTAACATTTTCCATGAGATGAATGAATAGGTTAGGTTCTACAAATGAGGATGATTTGGGATGACTTCATGAGTTGAAGGTTATCAAGAAAAGGATGCATCATGTGAAGATGTTCATGTGTTGATCATCAAGTCAAGGAAGACCATCATGTGTTGATGGAGTTGATGAGAAGGATGCATCATAGTTGATGCATATCGAGATGATGACCCAAGGCAAAGGTACGACTAGCTAGGGCTAAGGATGTGTTCCTAGTCTTTTACCGGCCTTGGTGTTTTAGTTGAAAGACCGGATTGCTAGTATAGGTTACCGTACTATTAAGAGGGGTCATGTCTAGTAGTTTAAGTCTCATCATGTGTTGATGGCTCAACCTCACTTACTCTAGCTCATCTTGGCATGAGGCTTGTATTTACGAATGTGTTTTGCAAATGGTTGAGGCTCATGTGGCGAATCCTTGCAACATGAGACTATACTTTGCAAATTTGTTTTGCAAAAGGTTGAAGTCCATGTACCTACTCCTTGTGACATGATCTAAGTTTGCAAATATGTTTTGCAAAAGTTGAAAATCGTGTATTATCCCTTGGCATGGTCTAAGATTATTTGCTACTATTTCCTTTGACATTAGACCATGGGAGTGACTCTTTGGATATCTTTTAATTTGTGCATTGATCTAATATATTTGAGATCATGCAAATAGATGGGGTGTGTAGCCCTTTGAATAAGCTTTCCATAGAGTTCAAGATCACTCAATTCCGACGTCGGAGTCAAAAGTTATGACCGTTTTTCCGAGTGCTATCTGTGCTGAAAAACCAGGAGTGAAAGTACCGCGCCGATTTCCCGGAACTACCGCAGAACGGTAGTACCGCATTTTATAACTGCGGTAGTTCGGGAAATGACTGAACAACGGCTATTTTTCTAGCCGTTATGATGGGGAGCGGTAGTACCGCTCCCATAACGGCGGTAGTTCCGCAGAATCCTGTTTTTGACTTCAACGGCTAGTTTCGAGGTGTGGGCTATAAATACTCCCTTGTGGCCAGTTGGGGTAAGGTTTTTGGGACTCCATTTCACTCTCTTGAGCTAGTGTGAGGCTCTCCACTCAATTGTGCATGTGTTGCACTTTGTGAGAGATGAGAGGTGATCTAGAATGCATGTGTGCATCTAGAGGAGGACTTTGTGTCCGGATTGAGCTTGTGCATTCGTTGCACATGGTGAGAGTCAAGTGAGAGACTTGACTTGTTACTCTTAGAGTTTGCTGACTCCTAGACGGCGTGGGAGGCGTCGTGCCCGGTGATCTTCTCAAAGAGCTTGTGAGAAGGCCCGGCGTGTGTGAAGGTTGGAGCTCACCTAACTGGAGTGGGGAAGAGCTACCACTAGTGGATTTGAGGTGGAAGGCTTAATTCGTGGAGCCGGTCCAATTCGTTTGGGCTAACCTCAACGTGGATTAGGGGAGACCGGCAAGTCTCCGAACACCACGGTAAAAAGAGAACGTGTCATTTGTGGTTTGCTTTCTTGTGTTCTTTTTACATTAATTCAAGCAATTTACTTACTTAGCATTATTTTAATTGCTTGTAAACCTAGGATTGGAAACCTTGACCTGGGTTAGTATTGTTGGTGCACTTAGGCGAATTTGCTTGACTTAGGCGCTATTTGAGCTAAACCAAATTGTTTTTAGCTTCCGCTTTATATACTTGGTTTAGGTAAATAGAAAAGGTCTTGAATTGCTAATATTAATTTGAAGAAAATTTTTAGACCGCCTATTCACCCCCTTCTAGTCGGCCTCCTCGATCTTACACCACTTCATGGCGGTTCTATCGCCTGACTTGATTTTTGGGGATTTCATCCCCAATGGTCACTCTTGCTGGTCGAACTATAAATATCTTTCCACCGCAGCAAGGGCTCTCTCTTGGATCCCTATTGAATACACTCAAGCCCTTGCATCACTCTCTTCAACTCTAAAGCATTTAGTTCACCATTTGATATTGTTGAGAAAATTCAAGTGCATTACATCATTTGTTGAGTTTTGTGGCACTTGAATACCTTCAAGCAAGTATCATCAACTTATTACTCTTAGTGGTTGTCACCACCTAGATAGCTTAGAGGAATTGTGTCCGATGATCTCTTTAGGAAGCTTATGAAGAGGATCGATGTGGTTGTGTAGGTTGGAGCTCACTTCCTGGAGCGGGAAAGGGCTACCTCTATTGGATTAAGGAAAGGTTCAATTTTCACACAAAGCTAGCTTGATTCATTCAAGCTCCCTTAATATAAATTAGGGAAGACCGACAAGTTTTCGAGACCATGAGAAAAAGTCTCTCGTGTTCTTTATGTGGTTTACTCTCTTGCTCATTACTTTGTGCATTTACATTTTTTTAGTGATAAATTGCTTGTCTTCCTAGAATTGTATCTTGATTTGATCTAGTTTGTTGCTGCACATAATGAGACTTAAATTATTTAGGTCTTGAATAGTGTAAAACAAATTTTAGTTCATACTTGCTTAAAAAAATGGGATTTAGCCAAAAGATTTTAAAAATCTAATATTTACCACCCTCTAGTCGGTTAGCCTTGATCCTATAAGTAGTATCAAAGTATGGTCTCTTTTTGTTAGGCTTTAACACCTAGAGAGAAAAGATGGCTGGTGAGGGAATCTCCCTATTAAAGGCACCTCTATTTGATGGCTCTAATTATATATGTTGTAAAATTCGTATGACAACTTTATTTAAAGGCCACGAGTCCGAGTGTATGGAGAGTTGTTAGTGAAGGTTTCATTATGGCTCTTGATCCTAAACACCCCACAGATCTAGAGGAGTGAAACTTTCACCTCAATTCTCAAGCGATAAACACTCCCTTTAAAGCTTTGAATGCAGATGAGTTCAACCGAGTAAGCAATTTTGAAACGGCTAAGGAGATTTAGACTATGCTCTCAAAACTTCATGAGGGCACATTCACAATCAAAGAGGTCAAATTGCATAGACTCTAGGTTAAATACTAGACATTCATAATGTTGCTACATGAAAACATCAACGAGATGTATTGAAGACTAAACAACATTGTTAATGAATTCAAGGGCGTAGGCTCCACACTAACGGATATTGATGTTGTTCAAAAAATACTTAGGGCCTTCCTAGATAAATATGAGATTTTGGTGGCCTTATTTATCAACTCATCCGAGTTACTAATAATGACTCCAATCGGTTTTTGAGCGATCTCACAAATGAGTTGTACAAGAAGATAAGGTGGAACTATTAGAGAAATCATCCTCCAAGAAGAAGATTGTCGCTTTTAAACCGAAAGCAGAATCAAGCGATGAAGAGGATGATGATGAAGATGACTCTGAAGAGGAGGTGACTCTTCTTGGTAGGAGTATGAGAAAATTCATGAAGGGTCACTTAAATTGAAGCACCAACTATGGTAAAAGCAAAAAGAGGCAATCTTCTAGCAACAAATGCTACACTAACATTTGTTTCTATGAGTGTGATAAGAATGGCAACATTGCTTCTCATTACCACACCAAGAAGGATGAAAAGGCTAAGTCATCCAAGAGGAAGGAATACAATATCAAGAAGAAGCTTTTTAAGAAGCTTCACATGGACGGAAAGGGTGAAGCTCTCATTGGAGAGTGAAATTCCGATGAGGAATATTTTGACCCCGAATCTGATGATGATGGGTTCTCAAGGAAGAGAGGACTTATTGGAATCACTATTAAGGAGGCTCAATCACTCTTTTCTACACCTACTTGTCTCATGGCAAAAGGGGACAACAAGATAAAAATTGATGGTGGTGATGAGCCAACCTATGATGAACTCATGGATCTGTTACAAGACTTGAAGGAGTATCTTGGGAAGGAGAAATAAAAAATTAAGGTCTTGAAGAAAGAATTCCTTTATCTCAAAGACAATTATGAGGTGTTAAAGGAAGCTATGATACTTGTAACATCCTAGAGTTTCATTTCTTAAAATTTTAAAATTATTTTATTGTTTTTTCTAAATTTCAATATATTTTCCCAAAATTTTTGGATTTTAAAAGGGTTTTCCCTATTTTACATAATTTAAAATAATTTATGATTAAAGATAAAAGTTATTTTGGTTTTCCAGAGTTTCAAAAAGTTTTTCCTTGATCTTTTGCTTTTAAAAAGGGTTTACCCTTTTTCCTAAAATTAAAAATAAACTATGTACAGAAATAAAAAACAACCTTACATTGCAAATAATTTTAGTGAGTCCAAAATACCTTGTTTGATTTATCTAATTTTTTAGAATTTTTGAACTTCATTTACTATTTTCCAAGGCCTTTTGCATTTTCCTAAATAAAAAATGATTTTAATTTCCAAAACCCTCTTGGACTGAAATCCGCACCGTGGCCCACTTCTTTCCCGGGTCCACAACTCTCTTTTCTTTCCCCTTTGACCTACAGCCTATTCCATCCTGTCCGTTTCCTTTCCTCGTGTGCGCCTCGGCCCACTCGACCCATCTCAACGCATTGGCCTAACTATGCCACACCACTCCCTCCCTCTCTCTGACATATAGGGCCACTTGTTAGACTCGTCTCCTTCCCCATCTTCTTCTTCCTCCCACTGGCGGCCATTGCCATGCCCACTTGTGCTTTGAATGCAACCGTTTCTTCCTGATTTTGTGCGCAGTAGGTTCCATTCAAGACCAATAACTCACCCGCATCCACTTCAGCCGATACCATCCTCCATTACTTGCATTTGCACCGCTGTGATATCTAGTGAGCAATCACCGCCTCGTGCGCCCTCCGTAAGCCTATAAATCCCTCCCTTCAGCACTCCTTAGCACAACACAAGTACCCCTCGCCTCAACTTCCTCTCCTGGGTGCTCAAGCCTCATCGCACCATTCTCCCCGCACTCAAGCCTCGGCCAAAGCTCCAGTGAGCAATAACCGATAGCCTGAGCAACTTCGAGCCCTACCATCACCCCTAGATCTTTGCTGACTCACCGCCAACCCCCTCACCCCTCCACCATGCGAAGCCACCACCGGAACCCGAGTTTGCCGAAGCCCTAAATCTCGCTGCCGCTGTCTCTCATCGTTGGTCGCCTTAGCTCACTTCTAAGCACCGAGCCAAGGTAAATCGAACTTGTTGTGGTCTACTCTCCCTTTTTCGCCCCTCATCACCCGCCAGCGTACGTTGGAGCACCGGCAACCATTGGGTCCCGAGCACCACCTTCGTTGCCACGTCAGTGCCACCCATCTACCATGTGTACACCATGCCTGCATCCTAAGCCCAGCCAATAGCCACATATCATGTCAAGTCAGCTTGTAAGCCGATCCAATGTGGGCCAAAACCTATTCCATGGACCTGATCCACGAGACCCGGGCGCACATGTCAGTGACCTAAACCCTTTTTCTTCATAAAAATGATTTGGCAAAAAATCATTGCTCCTTGCTAACATCATAATTACGATTTCCATTTAGAAAAATAAATTCAAGAAATCCATAAATACCTGAAACAGTGTTGTCCTTATCTTTTTCTAGATTTTTTTGAAAGACTGTTCCAGCTCAGTTTAATTCCATTCTTTTTCTAAATTCATCAAAATCCCAATCTACCTTTTTCTTCCCTCTTTTTGTATTTTTTATTTGAATTTTGTTGTCTTTGCTATTTTCACATGTAGACTATGACATTTCCATGGAGTATGACTTCGTCGATGATTCTCACCACCAGTACGCAGAGCAAGGAAAATTATGTATATTCTATTTTAAATTATTATGCATGCTTATTTTTATTCATGCATAGTTTAAATTCTGGTCTAAACTTTAGATAATTCCCAATTTCTTGTTTATGGTCAAAATTGACATTGATCACACAATATCTTGTCACCATAGATAAAACTCTAGTTAGTACACTTGTATTGACTAAAAAATCTTGTAGAAAGTTTTAGACATAGATATATATGAATATAGACTTGGGTATCCTTTTCATGCAAAATGTTGATTTTTAAAATGTATCCAATGATGTGTATGAAATGTTTAGCAAAATAAAATAAAAGCTTTGTTTAGACTAGGCAAATAGTTAGGTGGTGGGTGCTTGGTGGCGCAATGTGGGTTTGGGAAAGTCTGCCAAGTTAATTAAGGATCGGTTTGTCAGCTACTGCTATAAAGCCACATCATACTACCATAAGTCTAGTAGGGATAGACCTGACAACTAATTTGCAAGCTGTAGCCTTGGTTTTGCTCTAGCTTGAATGTGGGTGTGGCGGGGCCACTGTTAACTCACACGGCGCAAGAGGGGGCCCAAATTAGTGGATTTGTTAGGCCATATGGATGGTCGTGAATTAAGAAATGATAAATAATTGACATTTGGTTTGCTTTGGAATTTGTGTTTGCAAAAGTTTCAGTTGATCGTGGTTACAAGATTTTCCTCTAAGTAGTTTTGAAGCTTTCAAGTGCTTTTGATGCTTCGAGTGGGGTTTCTGTCACTTTCGAGTGACTTCGGAAGATCGCAAGCCTTTACGGCACCCCTGAGCTTGACAACGCAGACTTTGTTCATGACTGACTGCAACTACAACATGCTACGACCACGCACAGCTTTACGACCATGACAAGTTATGACCACGGCTGTCGTTTATGGCCACGCATAGCGCTATGACCTTGGCTGTACGACTACGGCATGCTTCGATCACAGAGCTACGACCACTGCTGAATGGTTCTACGACCACACCCAGCTTTGATCAGGTTCGACTATGACTACGACCACGTTCAACTGTGACCACGTCCAACTTCGACTACGTACGACCACGACCATGGTAAGTCGACCACCACAAAACGACCTTATTAGATTGATGATCGTAAGCTACATTATTTCGTTTCATGGTAGCAAATCTTACCTGGTGGATAGTCATAACTTTTATTGGTCGTTAGTCGTAAACATTTCTGGTCTATAGTCGTAACTTTTACTAATCGATAGTCGTAAATCTTTCTGGTCGATGGTCTTGGATTTTACTGTTGATATTCGTAGTCTTTGAAGTTGATTACTCGTAGACTTCGCAGACTGCTGACATACTCGTAGTCTTCGTGGTTTGCTGTCATTGTCTTCAGCTTTTCAGTCGGTTATCATAAACCACGTGATCAGTTGCCATAGGTTTCACGGTCAGTACTCAGAGACTTCATTGTTGGTACGAGCACTTCACTTCTTGTGATCTTCGAGTACTTCAAGTACTCGTGTTAGGCCAATGGGTTGACTAGCGGGTGCACGGTGATCAAGTGGTCGTAGTTGTCAGTGGTCAGAAGGGCTGATACTCAATGGTTGGTGATTGTAGTCATTGGGTGTTGTAATCGGCTATTTGAGCTTTGTGGTATGTGCTCGATACTCGGTAGTCGAAAGTACTGAGTACTCGATGGTTTTGTTTTCTACTTAGCGATGGGAGGTGTGGTCGTGTACGACCAGGTTGATGGTCGTGGATAGTTTTTGCTCTTGTTCTAGATGGACAAGGAGGTTGTGAATTGTTGTGCTGATGTCGGTCAAGTTGTAAGAACTTGTGCTAGGAAAATGGTTTTTTGGTCTTTGATGTGCAGGTGGGCGTGGAGACGATCATGATCGGTGACGAGGAGAATCAGGACTAGGACGTGGAAGTCTGAGGTCTAGATGATCGAGGGTGTCACGCGAGGTGGTCGGGCTCATGCTATAGCACATGGAGATCAAAGGTAGAGATTCATGGAGAAGCAACGGGAGGTGTGTTCCTGGAGGCTTTGATACGTGGTGATGTGCGTGGTGAAGATATAAGAGGTGATGTCCTGGAGGCTTCATCACATGTTGAGTTTGGATTGTTATGGATAGAGTCCGTGTGCTGGAAGGTTAGAGTTTGAATAAAATCCGTGTTAGGAAGGATTTCGGGTCCCTTGATTTGAGAAAGAGATTAGGTGTTGTGTTCATATTTGAATCAAACACGATTAGGGACGTTAGCTTATAAAATTAGGGAGAGGCTAAGGGCTAAGTGAACTGATCTTTTGGGCTTTCATCGAGGAAGTTTTTAGGGGTGCCGTGAGGGTGCTTTATAGCCAAAAACTTGTTATAGAAATAATAGATCAGATCTATTCTAAGAAAAGTTCATCGGTGACGTGATTTTCCTAAGCGTTGCTTTTTCGAGTTCTTGCCGATGTGCTATGAAGAAGGTGTTGTCTTCGACTTGTTTTCGATCGAGTGGTCGATCAGTTCGAGTAGTCAAAGTCTTCCGTGCGATAGGAGGTCTCGACTACATGATCATAGTGAGCTATTGAGCGATTCATGATCGTAGCGAGTAGTCGAGCGGACGGATTCTTCTTCATGTTGTGCGCATGGTTAAGTGTTCAGCAGTTGGATTTCACGTTTGTAAGATTAGATCATTTTTCTTCTAGTTTGAGTTTTTGGTTTTAGGTTCAAAAAGCAGAGACAATCATTCACTCCCTTTGATTGTGTCATACGATCCTACAGGATTCTATGTTGTGGTGAACCTTAGTCGGGCACGGCTAGGTTGGGGAATTTCGCATTGTAAATGGCTTGTAATCTAGTGGCAATATGAGGTAATCATGTCTCATGGGTAAAGTTGTCCAACCTCTGTAGAGTGTATAAACTATCTTGGATAGTCGTGCCCATGGTGATAGGCAAGCCGTGTAAATTTTTCATAGATTAGACTTTGTTTTTCAAAAACCTGGCTAAATGAATGTCGAGGAGATCTTTTGGAAAAGCTTGTCCGGGTTGGTAACCCATAGATAGGTTAGTGGTAGGTTTGACCTACACTAACTGTATGATTTGATTAAAATATTGTTTTTATTTACTTATTGTAGTAAATTCAGTAATTTACATGTATTTATTGTTTTTACTTGTTAAATTGGCTTTATGCTCAAATAACCATATTATGCATTCCTTGATATTACCCTTGCATGCATTTATTCTATTATTGGTGTAACTTGCGGAGTATATTTTATACTCACCATTGCTTAAATGTTGTTGCTCATAGGAGGATTGCTTCGACTTTGGTGAGGACCAGTACGAGTAGGCCGTGTCCCATAGTTGTTTGCCTATGAGTAGACTAGATGGGCTTCTTCACATCATTTTTATCTACTGCTATTATTTACTTTTGGCTTATGGGCCATTGATGTAAATTGGCCATAAGGCCCATACTCGTTTATTCAATAATATTTATCATTATGGACGATATGTATCTTTGTTCTCACTATGTGTACTAGCTTTTCTTGGACTTGTACGATTGACATAGAGGATCCGGAGGTGTTGTTTCTAGGTTCGACAATACTGTCCTTCCCAAGGGCCTTACCAAGTCCAAAGTGGATGTTGTTATTACTTGTGATATACTTGATAACATGTCTAGTATAGACATTGCTTCTTGCATTGTATCTAAGACTAGTACTTCCACCTCATGTGAGGATTTACTTGCCATGCCATGTAGTTGTAAAATAGATTCTAGCTCTTGCATGAATTATAATTGTGACTCACTTCTTGTGGTTAAAAATAATGAGTTTAAAGAGCAAGTAACCAAGTTAAGTAAGAACTTGAAAATGTACTTTAAGGGTAAAGCGACCCATGATAAAATTTTGAGTGAGCAAAGATACCATACAACAAAGAAGGCCTTGGGTTTATTTCCAAAAAGGGTAAGAAGCCTATTTACATGCTACAAGATTTGTAAGGAAAATGGCAAAATTTGCCATAAATGTCATGATGTAGGGCATGTGTCAAATATTTGCCCCGTTGGTAATCCTCTCACTCTTGGTGTCTTTGATTTTTGTTACATGCTTATAAAGTCTAAATATGTAGAATAGCAATATTTATTGGCACTTCAAACTTGGTTCAAAAAAATAATGCTATTTGGGTGCCCAAAGCCTTGGTTACTAACCTCCAAGGACCCAAATAAATTTGGCTACCTAAAAAGGTTTGATCTTCTTGGTTGCCCTTTGCCCCTCCAGCTCTAGTTGTTAGAGCATTTCTAGATTGAACAACCGTGGGTAGATCGGAGGGTCTACAATGATGAGATGTTCAATTCGGATGAGGCCTACTAGCCCACCGTGGGATCCATATGGTGTCGTAAGTGGGTATGTGTTTCTTTCTAATGTCATTGAGAGCTTTTATCCATTCACCATACTACAAGTTATGTTTTGACATTGTACTTTCCCCTTTACAGCCTTTGTGGGCCCACCTCTAGGTTTGCTATGTCTATGATCACGCACGGAGGCCTTTGACTAGCTCACGAACCTCGATGTGTGGTGGGAGCCGTACACACAAGAGCACCTGTATGCGTGTGCACCTCTTAGGCTATCGAGCCTGACATAATTTGATAATAATGATAGGAGTTACATGGCATGAACATTATAGTTAGGTGCATCTGTTTGCCTAGCTAAATCTACGGTACAAATTCCAACATACACAAACCATCAACAGAACTACAACTAAGATACATGTGTGCCATTCGAAATTGATAATACTTACAACATGGAAAGAAACTTAGACTTGTGGACATACGTCCTACTCCCTGTTGCGGACACACTCCTTCCTTGCAACGACCTCCTCCCAGTACTCGTCTATAAGGTCTCTTGGTTGCTTGTCAGTCTCCTCGTCCTTATGCACCTACTTGTGAAACTTCTGAAGCTTCTCCCTCTCCTATTTTTGTCTCCCCTTGAGGTAATCTTCTTTGTTTTTCTTGACCATAGAAACATCTTCGGGAGCAAAGAAGATAAGGTTATGGTCTTCTTGAACCGGCAAATAGTTCAAGTTGCACCTTCATTTTCCCTACCATAGAACAAGTTAGTGATATTCAAGGAGGTATGTTGAATATCCAGATGGAAGACTAAACTTACTGTTCTCGCACTAGAGGGCAAATTGAGCAAAGGGATAGGGGTCGTGGACTTTGGTGTAGATAACTGAAACATTGCAGTGACACTTTGGCCATCAAGGGTTCATTGGTTCTTTTTCCTTCTCTGAGGATCCAACATCCGTTATTGATATGATTTAGGTGTTGGTTCTGAGGTAGAAGAATGGAGTGTTTCCTATAGGGGAGGAGTGTGCCCCGGTTTTATAAGTGGTTTGGGAGTAGTGTTGAGGGAGTAAATTTTGGTGAATGCAAGTGCACTCACATCCACGTGAAGGTATCTTTGGCTACAGAATAGGTCAACGAGTTGTCTATTTATTGAGAAAAGCTAGCACATATTGTCAATTCAGTTTTAAAATGTGGCATGGTATGGTCATTTCGGCATGAACAGCCTTTCTCATAGTGCAGTCACATTAGCCTAAAAAGCTAGAGCTAGAGCAATAGTATTGTTACTCAGAAGGCTACAGATTTAGCCTAGCTTTTCAGTCCCACACTTTGACTCCCAACTTTTTAGACTGAAGTGACCAAAACATGCCACATTTTTAGAGACAACTGACTACACGCTCCAGTCTTTTAGTGAATGAGACATAGACAACTTGCTCTAATTATGTATAAACCTTCAAAATTAAATGAAAATATGAATTGTCTTATACTAATAATACATATTGTAGTATTGAGTTCAATTATTTTTGTATTTGTAAAATACAAGTAAGTCTTTTTGGTAAATGTGACTAGGCCCAATTGTGTCTTAACAAAGCGACTGGGCTCAGTCATAGGCCCAATGTGCAACTGGGCTTTAGTCGCTTGCCGAATATGCGATTTGGCTCGGTCGTAGGCCCAATGCACGGATGGGCCTCAGTTGCATGCCGAATAAGCAACTAGACCTCAGTCGCAGGGCTAGTAAGTGACTGTCGCTGGGTTCTTTGTCACGTCAATAAATCGTGTGGTTACCATGCGATTGGGCCCAATCGCACTGTGGCCGTGTGACTATGGGTTATTTGTATGAAAAATATTGGTTTATTTGTGTAAAATGATTAAAAAGGGTTTATTTTAAAAAAATCAAAGGTTGACATGCTATAGCTAATTAAGATCAATCAAAGACCTGTAGAAGTTACTCGCTCTCTTCTTTTTTACTTAACATTATAGAATCCGTGCCATCAAACTTTTTACACTATCTAGATTGGTTATATAAAAATTATATCATTAGATCTATCGTTAAAATACTTTTATAATATTTTAATTTTATTAGTACATCTTAATATAAACTTATAAAATATAACGGTCAAAGTTATATTATGGAGATCATAAAAAATAAAAAAAAAGTCAGGTAAAAAGAACGGAGAGAGCATCCAATAACATGTGAAAACTTCCTTGAAAACCAAAATATCAATTCTCCGATGATTTCACATGACAATCTCATGGTCAAAATATTATATAGATTGAGTTAGGACGTCATGTCATCTCTAATTACTAATCGAGTAGGCTTTGGACCTTATTTCTACAAGTTCAGAGACCTTAACGTAGAGTGCGTTCACAGACCTAAGCGACATTCTTGCACAAGTTAGGGACCTAGATGCATTTTACTTGAGAAAGAAAATACGGTGGGCTTTGACGAAGAAAAAAAAATCGTCCCCTGGTTCCGTTGTTGACTTACCAAGTTACCATATTGCCCCACTCTCCCTTGTTCTCATCTACCAGCTACCGCGTTCCTCTCACAATCGAGCCTCCCCAAATCCGAAGCCGCCGAAAGACACGCCACCTCCAAGTAACCCTTCTCTCCTCCTCCTCAACTTCTGTCGGATTGGGGTGTAGCAGAGATCCATCCATCCGAGCTGATTCCTTTCGTTGGTAAGAATCCCTAACTTGCTTCGATCGATTGGATGTGATTGTTTCAAGGGTTTGCGATCAGATCGAAATATTCCTTTTTCCCCTCCATTCAGCTAGCTGCCGGATTTGTTTACCGCGTGGTAATCCATCCATCTACGGTTCGTTTGATTAGGTTGTTCTTCGGCGAGAAGATCGCATAGGGTTTGGTACCCAAGGTGCGTGTGAAGGTTATTTTCCAAAAAAAATTTGGGTTCAACCCCACCCCCCATGCCCCACGTTTAGTCCGTCCCTATGGAATGCTTACGCACAGGTAGATGATAATCTTTAATCGAGTGGACTCAGGAAATTGTGCAAAATAAGCGACTCCATAGTATGCATGCAAATAAGAACTAAACATGGTATTATTTTTCTTTTTAAAATGGTTACTTCTGACACCTTTCTTTTTGGAATCTTGGGTTATGGATGTTCCTTACACTCACAATAGATCTTCCTATGGCTGTGTTTGATGAGCATGAACTGTTTTTGTGGTCAGTTTGGAGGATGAGGCATCATAGAACATAGCTTTTTCTACAGTCATGCGTATTCTTGTTTGCACTTAAAAAAATGGGATGACGGATGAGGCATCATAGAACATAGCTTTTTCTACAGTCATGCGTATTCTTGTTTGCACTTAAAAAAATGAGACACATTTTCTGGTTTGATACCCCTGCAGAATGTAAGATGGAATGCCATAGCTGATCATTTTTTCAGGTTCGGTGCAATTCATACCAGTTCGTTGTATGTAAGCTAATGCAGCCATGGGGATATAGTTAGCAGTGGCAGATACAAAACTTTATCAATAACGGTTCCAAGTAAAACATTATAATATCTTTTGAATCATAACTTAATACTTTTTGTTTCTTTTAGTAATATTTTAGAATTTGTGCAATCAAACTTTATAAATTTTGATAAGTAATATATTTACAATGATCTAGATTTGCATATGATAACCATATCATATTATTTTTCACTAAAAGTATTTTCATAAAATTATTTTTATTTATACCAATATAGAGTTATAATATCTTGCCATGAAAAGTTCATAACGTCATTTAAAATAAAACTTAGAGGGAGTAACACAATACTTAGTCGATACAACTAAGATGCCTACAGTTAAAAAAGCAATACATTTTGTTTGAGCACAACTGATACAGGGTGGCCTGATCTTACGATGACGATGATCACATGATGAACGAGAATAACTCGAGGGTAGCAACACGATCTGAAATTGGAGTAGTCTTGCTTCGAGCATACAGCCACAACAGTGGCAACCGCACCACAACTCTCACGATGAACCAATCCACACAACTGGCATGGATGCGAGTGCATGAATTGGACAACCACGATGGATCAATCCAAGCAATCCTGGAGCAATTGCAAGAACAATGAAGAAAGAATACACAAGTTCCTGGAAACATCGAGCACAAAGTTCTATTTGTTGATTCTGAGCCCATCTCCTGTTCAGATGTGGAAGTCTTCAATTCGGTTTCGTTGAGAATCTCGGAAAAACCGGCTTGATTTTCTTGAGATCTTTTATCTGTCCAGCTGGCCAAGTCCAATTTCCTCTCCTTTCTTTCTAGCGCATGCAGGACACATACATGCAGTGCATTTCTCTTTCTTTTGCCCAGCGCTGCTTCTCCTGACTTGGCCTTCCTTTTCCTTGGTGCCATGCAACCAGCATGCATGCCATGTGATCTGGTGGCACCCCTTCCTCCCATGCAGCATTAACCTCTCATCTTTATGTTAGTTCTGCTGTTCTAGGAACATTTTTCTTTGGATGCATCGTTAAATTACCGCTATATACAAGATATTGGTTTCTCATGTGTTTAAATTTTATGAAAAAGAAAAAAGTATGACTTGTCACTGAACCTTCACTAAAGTATGACTTGTCACTGAAATTTCACTAACTTGGTAAGGTACTCTTTCCGACCTGGCTACTTATACACCAACTGTTCATTCAGAGCCGGGCTAAACTATCTTTGTAGTTTGTCAGAGTTCAGACACTCCTAGGTCAGTCACCTTCGTATGTATGATGCATTCCCTCACAACATGCTTCCGGTTCAACATCTAATTTGTCATGTGAACACATTATTTGATTAATTTCATTGTTTCAATGAATCAATTCTGGATTGTCAACTTAGGATGATATTAAACAGTGTTCAAGAAGGCGGCCTGGGCGGCCGCGTAGGCGCTGGGCGACGGGGTGCCGCCCGGCCTTGGCCCCTAGTCGGGTGGCTGGGCGGCGAGGCGGTCCAAGGCGGGAAGAAGGTGGTCCAAGGCGGGGAGAGGCGGCCTAGGCGCGGCGCGGAGGGAGCGGGGGGGATGGGGGAAAAGTGTTACCGCACACGAGGCCGTCGCCGCCGCCGTCGACTCGCCGGATTCCGGACTTCCCGCGCCAGATCCCGCCGCTCCCGTGGCCGCCGCCGCCGGATCCGGACTTCCCGCGCCAGATCCCTCCGCCGCCCGATCCGGACTCCCCGCGCCAGATCCGGAGAGATGGGGGAGGCGGGCGGCGGCGATCTGCGGGGGAGAGATGGGGAGGCGGGCGGCGGGATCTGCGGGGGAGGCGGCGGCGATCTGCGGGGGAGAGTGGGGGAAGCGGGCGGTGGAAACTGCAGAGAGGCGACGGCGATTTGCGGGAGAGGCGGGCGCGACCGAGGCGGCGGAGGATTTAGGGTTAGGGTTATGCGGGGAGGCGCGACCGAGAATGTGCGGGGAGGCGCGACCGAGGTGGCGGACGATTTAGGGTTAGGGTTGCGGGGAGGCGCGGTCCGCGCGGAAGGTTGATCTGGACCGTTGGATTTTGATCAAACGGTCTAAAGTCTGACTAATTGTTTTAAACATTAGTTATAAGATTTGGTGACTTGATCCGAGACGTTAGATCTCATATATATAGCAAATATATACTTATTATCTGCCTATTATCCTTATTTTTAATTTGGCCGCCTAGGCCCCGCCTAGGCTCCCTAGGCGCTAGGCCCCACCTCGCCGCCCGCCTAGCGCCTAGCGCCTTCTTGAACACTGATATTAAATCAAGTAGATTTTTGGGAATTGTCAATGCTTTTCGTTTTTTCACACAAATGTTATGGACAGCTCTTTTTTTTGTGTGTGTGTTTGTGCCTTGCCTGTAACTGTATTTTTCTTTCTGATGCACTATGTATATAATAATTTTTGCTACAGTAAAACTTGAAGAAGACGTGCAATGTTATCTGACTTCAACAGGTTTGCCGTGTAAAGATTTCTTGAGCTTCATTCATAATTCCATCACTGGGAGATTTAGAAACTTAAAGCATGAGGTTAGTGTACTTAGTTCCTCCATCTATGAATGTCAATAACAACCTGTTTGAAAATGTGATGCATATTTTTTATTTATATATGCATTGTTTACCTATTCTGTCTCAGTTACTACTTTAATATTTGACTGGAGTTGTTCCAAATCTTTTCTTTGAAACTAGCATAACAATGGCACACTTCAGAATTTGTAAACCTACTTGTAAACAAGGGATCAGCACAACTGTTTGATAAGTTCTTAGGAATATTTGTCATTTTCATGTTGCAGTATGACATGTTAAATTGAAGTTTCTAAAGGGAATCAATTTAATCAACACCTCTCTGTAAACTACATGTAGTTCGTAGCTTAAAACTTTCATTCCAGCCTGGTTGTTGCCCATTCAAGATATATGATGGTTTTGAAATGTTTTAATGATGAAATAGTGTTATTGAATGCATGAGTTCATATTTCCAGTCCAAATTTGGGATTCCACCTAGTAAATAGTAGTTTCTTGATTTATGCTGCTTGTGTTGCTCTTGATTCCTTTTAGAACCTGATTTATCAAAACTGGAAGGACCAATAGAGCTAATCTGTCAAAGGGCTTATGTTCAGTATGAATCACTTGATTTTGCTCCTGCTTCTGATGGTACTTTGAAGGAATGACTTCAGAAGAAAGCACTGCTCTTGTTGCATGCTTAAACAGGATACAGCCTAGCTGTTTATTTCTGCAGGACTTTGTTCTTGGAAAATGTACATGATTTTTTGTAGTTCCATTTACAGTATTTTTTTATGTGGTTTTAGATATACACATTGAAACCATGTATTTTTCTTAAATTTATTTTTTTCTTGCGGAAATGCTGCACTAGAAGATCCAGCTGAAGAAAACCACTGAACTGGCTGCATATAAGTGTGAGCCAGAGTTCAATTAATTGATTTTGCTTCCGTTGATTTGACTGTTTTTCTTTAGCTCTCATCGTGTGAAGTGGAATGAGGACAATCTGTATGAGATTGAATCAAACAAGCCAGTGAGACAGAAGATAACTGAGCCCAAGACACCTTATCACCCTATGGTAGATGATGATGGTATATGTCTTGTTACTTGTATCTCATTTTATCTGACATTGTTAGTACTCATAATGCGTAGGTGCTGAATATTTTTTTTTTATCATTGCTTGCTTTCTAGGGTCACTATCACCAACACGTCCATTTGACAAGTGTCTGGATGAGACTGTTCATGCTGAAGCTATTTTAACTGCTTTAAATGGCGTGGCTTCTTCAAGCAAAACTGATTCAAAGGATGATGGTTGGGCATCTTCAGATGATGATACAGATGCCATGGAACAAGGTGATGGTTGTTAGCTTCTTGCCCAGTTGCTAAGTTGCTATTTTAATATTGTTATTCTGCTTACAGTAATTTGCACTCATATTTTTTTCTGTTTCTGTTTCATTTGAATATATTTAAACGGGAGAAATTTAAGGTGTCTTTCTTTTGAGTACAAAAACTAAATTGGTTTTTCAGTGAACTGCACGAATGATCAGTCTTGAAGGTTATGTTATGTACCAGTTCAAGATGATGATGACAAATCAAGAATATATGGCTGTTACTAAACTAGTGTTTTTTCAGTTTGATGGTTAGTTTTAAAGTAAATCAGTAATTAACATTATTTCACTTATGTTCACAAGTTGGGCTATGCAACTCCATTTAATGTGATCAACTTCCTGAAGTTCATCACTGATCCAACTAATGACTACTCAGATAAACCTTTCATAATTCTTACTATTTCATTGGTTAGCTTTATCTCAAATCCTGATGTATATTTTCTTTCAATGGCATACACCAGTGATATGTTCCATTGTCATCAACTCATTGTCACTATAATGGGCAATAAGCAATTACTTGTTCACTACACAGAATCTGTGATTATCATTAGTCTGAGATGTTTCCTGTGGGAAGTTTTTCTAATATTATTGTAACATACAGTGATATATATGCTGGTGTTCATGTAGACTCAGAAGCTGACAAAGCAAGATTGAGTTTCAAGGAACATCGCCGTGCTCACTATGATGAATTCCGCAAGGTTAAGGAACTAATGCGCACTGGATCTCTGGTTGATGATGAGGCTGATGAGGATGACAGAGGTGCAAACAACAGCCAAAACAACGCTGCAGGAAAAAAGGTGGCGGACGGCAATAGTAAATCATCACCGCAAACATAAATGAATGTTCTGTTTGCCTTGTTTAGTGGCTTGGAAAGTTCAACATGGCGGAAGCATGCAGTTTGCATAAGTGTGTTAGTATACTACGTGTGTGTTAAGATCCTTGTTTTCAAATCATATTGTTTTCTGTAAGCAAAGCAGCCATTCCTCTCTTTTATTTTGAGATGTTGTGCCTGAAATGGCCTTGATGGCCAAAAATTCTAGAATTGAATTGTCTACGGACTCCATTTGGTTAACGAGCCCCTTCACATTTTCGGTTAAGAGGCTAGAATTTGACTAGAGCACTTTTTATAAAACTGAAACTGGAATATGTGATCAATCCTTGAGCAAATGTTAAGGATAAAATAGAATTGTTATTTGTTTCCTTATATGTCTTGGTTTTCTTTATGTGTATATGACATATTTCTCTGTATATACCCTTGTACTCGCCATATATATTGTCCTTTGAGTCTTATGAATATACACACAATATTTATAACATGGTATCAAAAATAGGGCTTTAACCTTGTTCTTCTGCTGCCTTTGACGTTGTTGCCGCCTAGGCCATCGCCGCCCGAGCAGCCGCTGCTCAAGCCGTCGCTGTCGCCGCTCGGGCCACCTTTGCTTGAGCTGTCACCGTCGCCCGAGACGCCGCTGTCACCACCTAGGCCACCGTCGCTCGAGTCGTCGCCGCTTGGGCCGCCGTCGCCCGAGCTGCTATCGTTGCCAGATCCGGCACTATCTCGCTCGATCTAGCGTCGCTCGCCAGATCTGGCCGATCCATCGTCGTCGTCGCTGTCGCCTGGGCCGCCGCCGTCGTCTTCACCCGATTCGCCCAATCACTATCGGCTGCCACGTTGCTAACGGCCCCTGAGCCGCCGGTCGACGCTTTGCCGACCGCTGCTCCGCCAGCAGCTGCTTTGCTGTCCCCGCCCGCTCGTCGCCTCGGCGACGCCCGAGCGAGCGAGACAGCTATCCGTTTCAGTCAAAGCGAAGAAGCAAGTGTTGGTTTTAGTTTTGTAAAAAAAAAAGAAAGAGAAAAAAGATTTAACGTTGATCTAACCGCCGCGCCGTCCAGCGCCGCCTGTTAGACTTCGTTGCCTTGGTCGCCGCGCTGCCTACCGATGGTTTCCATTCTATCTGTTGCGATCCCATTCTCGAGAACAAAACTCCATAAAACGAACTACAGGTTATGGTCTTCTCTCATGGAGCACACTCTTCTCCGCCACCGCCGGTTCAGCCTCCTCCTAGGCAGTCTACTTCTGTACCTCCTGCAATAGATGAGGCTGCTAAGAAGGAGGCAAAGGTTGCAACTGACGCTACTAATGAGGTTTTTCAGTATGCCATTGACACTTTCGAACGCTGGTGTGCTGATGAGGCCCGTGTTCGTGCTACCTGGTGGTCAGCGTCGACGACTCCATCCAGCAATACATTGTTGGTCTACAGTTTTACTCGACAGATCTGGGAGTACTTGCGTGAGCGATACCAGCAGAGCAGTGATACTCAGTTCTTTTTTGTTCAGCGTGAGTTGGAGACGCTTCGCTAGGGAGATTCTTCCGTTGATGACTTCTTTTGGGCCCTGGCAAGTCTCTCGCGCCAGCTGGATGAACTAGCCTCTCCACTTTGTCAAGAGTGTCACAAAAGTGCAGCAGGCGGATCATGATCGCCTTCGTCTTTATGACTTCGTCTGCCGTCTTCGTCTAGAATTTGAGCCTATCAGAGATCAGCTGCTGAGCCGCTCTCCATGACTGACTGTTATAGAGGCCCTTTCAATGCATCGGGCTGAAGAACTTCGTCTCGGGTTAGCAGCACAGTCTATTCCGATTGTGCTTGTTACCCCTTCTTTGACTATGACACTGATATCTGCTTCGACTATGGCCTCTCCCCAGGTGTCTGTCTCCGCTCCTATTCTCGCACCAACTGGAGTTTAGTGCAACTACTTCAAGAACTCCGGGCACAACTACCAGAGTTGTGCGGTGCAGAAAAAGCGGAACAAGGCACGTGGGGATGGGCGACCAAAGAGGGGTAGGGAGGCCCTTCCTTCACAGGAGGACAGATCAGCTCATTAGTTTCTACTCAGAAAGGTGAGTCTGTTCAGCAGCTGTGCCAGGCTCTACTTCAGCAGCTCTGCGAGGCTCTGCTTCAGCAGCTCTCTCACAGCTCAGCAGATTCTGCTAGTCTAGCTCAGACGTCTCCTCTAGGTACCTTTTGGGTTCTAGATTTTGGTGCCTCCTTTTACATGACACCGGACTCCATATCTCTCACTTCAATAGGACCTTCTGATTTTCCTATCTCTACTCAGAAAGCTGATGGTACTTTCTTGTCTGTCAGCTATCAGGGCATTCTTTTGTCCACTGACTTTTCTATTCCAACTGTTTCTCATGTTCCCTAGCTTACCATGCAGCTTCTTTCGGTGGGACAGCTCACTGATCTTGATTGTAGGGTTGTTTTTGACTCTCACACCTGTTTTGTCCAGGATCAACAGACAAGGACGGTATTGGGACTGGCCGGCATCGTAGGGATCGTCAGGGTCTCTACATTCTTGACCGCCTCCACCTTCTGTCCACTTCAGTTGCTCCTGCTACATTTGCCTCTACCGCCACTGCTGCCACCACCTCTAGAGCTTTTGCGCAGTGGCATCAACATTTAGGGCACCTATGTGGGTCTCGTCTTTCTTCATTAATTCGTCAGGGTGTTCTTGGACGTGTTACTGTTGACACGTTAATGTTTTGTCAGGGTTGTAAGCTTGGCAAGCAACTACAACTTCCTTATCATTCTAGTGAGTCCATGTTTTCTCGTCCTTTTGATTTAGTTCATTCAGATGTATGGGGACCTGCGCCTATTATCTCAAAAGGCGAGCATAAATTCTATATAATTTTCATTGATGATTATTCCCGTTTCACTTGGTTTTTCCCTATATCTAATCGTGGTCAGTTTCTTGCAATCTATCGTAGCTTTGCCATGATGGTTCGTACTCAGTTTGAGTCCTCTATCTGTACTTTTCGTTGTAATTCTGCTGGAGAGTACCGTTCTGGTGCTTTCAGGCAATTTCTTTTTAGCAGGGCACTCTTTATCAGTCTTCTGGTGCTCATAATGGGATTGTTGAACGCAAGCATCGTCATCTGCTTGAGACTGCTCGCACTCTTTTTCTTTCTTCTCACGTTGTACCACAGTTCTGGGCGGAGGCTGTTTCTACGGCTGCACATCTCATCAATATACAGCCTTCCATTGCTATTAAGGATGTCAGTCCTATAGAGCGTCTCTACTCTAGAACCCCCAGTACAGTCACCTTTGTGTTTTTTGGTTGCACCTGTTTTGTCTTGCTGTAGCCTCGTGAGCGCACCAAATTGTCAGCCCAGTCAGTTGAGTCTGTGTTCCTTGGGTACAGTTCTGAGCATAAGGGTTATTGTTGCTATGATCCTTCTGCTTGATGGATTAGGATCTCACGAGACGTTGTCTTTGATGAATCTCGATCTTTCTTCTATCAAGATTAACTCCTCGTCCTACTTTCACCATCGAGACAATTTTCTAATTATCTCTCCCTGACTCTTCACCCATTTCTCCTCTTTCACAACCTTCCTCTAGCCTGTCTCCAGTGATTCCTTCCGTACCTTCACCTCCTGTGTTGCCTTCTGCAGCACCACTGTCTCGTTTCTCTAGGGTGCACTACTCCAGACGTCCTCGTCCTTCACCAAACTCATCTTCTGATATTTTGCCAACACCGACATCTGATTCCTCTGATGATGCTCCTCGTTACGTCCTTCGTGACCGGACATCCCTTTGACCTCATGATTGTCTTGGTTTTACTTCGATGGCTCATGCTCTCTCTGTCATTGAGCCTAGCTTTTATCATGAGGCTACTTCTCATTCTAAGTGGTAGCTTGCTATGGCAGAGGAGCTTGATGCTCTTAGACAAACGGAGACTTAGGATATTATATCGACATCTATGCATGCTCGTCCTATCACGTGCAAATTGGTGTACAAGATTAAGACCAGATCTGATGGTACTATTGAGCGCTACAAGGCTCGTCTTGTGACTCGTGGCTTCTAGCAAGAGTATGGTCTCAGTTGGATGTTAAGAATGCCTTTCTTAATGGTGTTTGCATGAGAAAGTTTACATGCAACGGGTATTCTGTTCTAGATAGCCATGTTTGTCGTCTTCGTCGTGCTCTTTATAGCCTCAAACAGGCCCCTCATGCCTGGTTTGCGCGTTTCACCTCAGTGATTACCGCTGCCGGTTTCACTGTCAGTGCCCACGATCCTACTCTTTTTGTCCATGTCTGTCGGACCCCGGGTTAGCGAACCCAGATCCTCTGTGATTCCACCGCACTATTCCCTGGATCAGTAGATAGTGCTCACAGATACATTACTGTATATCAAAAACATATAATGCGGAAGCGTAAATAATACAGTAATACTTACCCATGGGCCGATTAGGCCGAAAACAATATAATGCAGCAGCGGAAACTCCACACAGGTGGGACCCTCAGGACTTGCCCACAGGCAGCCAACTGGGGTTCGCGACCTAGTCCATGGCCTCTCCGTCTTCCAGTTCTGTCGACCCTTTTTCAGCGTCGCGGGGCTCGACATTCCTGTTCTTTCTGACTGAAGGATGATAATTAAGCAAGAATGAGTACCACCGTACTCGCAAGCCACCACACAGGATGCAAATAATAGATGCAAGGCTGTCAAGGGAGGCTTGAGGTTCTTTTAGTTGCCAATAAGCATTATTTTGGAATTATCATAAGTAAAACTCCTGAGACTTAGCATTTTTAACTGAAAACAGATTTTATGAAATTGATTGTGAGAATGCGATAATAATTGTAGTGTAGGTTACATCCACCTTTTACAGTGTATGATTACCTTCTCGAATGCTAGTTTTTGCCTCTGGAGTACTTCCCTCCAGGAAAAATTCAAAACTCAGAGTACGTCCCTCTGACTGATTTTATCCCACCCACAAATATTTTTTTTGGAAATAGAACTAACTCGAGTAAGTTCTTGTGTCCGCCCTTGACCGTGGGCACGGCTATTCGAATAGTTTTCAACTCTGCAGAGGTTGTACACTTTCACCACAAGAGATAAGTCATCTTAATAGTCAACATGCTTCCTTAGGCATAAGACCCAGATGATTTATCACAAAGCCTTTACCTTACTCTGATCTAGCTAGACATCACCCGCTGAGGTTTCACCGCTGAAGGGTTAAATCCACCACAGTCAGAAGCCCCCTCTTGCGCCGTATGAGTACAGTAAATCCCTGTGCCTCACTGTGGGTAAACCAGTATACCCTGGCACTCATTTTCCACTGGTGATATCTAACTAAACATTTGTAAGTTAATTAGCTAGGTCATACCCATATAGACTTGTGGTTGTACTGTTTTACACCAGGAGGTCATCACAAGATTCAGTCCTTAATTGTCTAGGCGGTTCTTACCACAAACCACGGGTTCTCGTGCGACATCGGCACCATCCACTCTCACCAACCGCCCAGACAGGTATAGCAGGTTTTTAGGGTTTTGAGAAACATAAAACAGTTGCAACAATATACTCAGCCACGTACATCCCGTGACTGTCCCAAAATAAATTCTTTTATTGTAAAGATTGATGATCAGGGCATCAAGTGCCCTGGACTTGACTGGACTAGCATAGCTTTTTAATGTAATCTATAGCTAGTAAACATTATCATTAATATCTATGGTGACAAGGTTAGTGATCCAAGTGTCAAGGAAATGGCGTATTAAATTTAATACAACAGCAAATGGGCATGTAGCTACCTTAAGCTTTGACATATATTTGCATATTAAATTAAGCATGCAAGTTGAAATTTAAAGGAACATAAATTTGCATAAAATGTGGGATCAATATGATCAAAGTGATGACTTGCCTTGCTTGTGTTACCACGGCCTTGATTGCTCTAATTCAAAGCCTTCTCAGTCACTGATCTTGATTTACTAGCCCTCGCTTTTACCCAAGTCTTGATCCTGTTCGAATGTGTCGCCTCGTTGAGTCTTCAGATTCTAATACGCGGCAAGGAAAAGAAATGCCAAATAAATCCAAATACTTTAAATGCCCAAATAAATTAGGATTATAAATTATTACGATTTTGAGAATAAGGAGATGATTCGGGTTAATGCGCCGTAAACACAGCGGTAGCTAGATTTGAGTAAAGAATGAGTGGTCTGAATAACTTTACCGTGAGGGAAAATTTTAGGATAACGAGGATCAAGAGTGAAGATGCATCTTCAGGAATTATCAGCGTAGCCGATTGGGGAAAACTCGAGACTCGACCTTTTATTTGATGACTTGTCCTTAATTGATTTACATTTATCAAGGAAGTTCCATGAGTCGGGCAAGACTTATGGACAGCTACAAGAGTTCAACAAAGATAGCAAAGAGAGCCAGAACTTCTTGATTTCAAGATGTGGGGTTGTACAGGAGATGAGTAATTTATGGTCAATATTTAATTTGGCCATATCTCGTTAAACCGCCTTACTTAGTTTGCATAAATAAATTTGAATTAACGGATGAAAGATAATATCTACATTACTTGAGATAGGATCAACGTTATTACTCGAGTTCTCAGAGTAAAATTTGAAAACGTTAGGATTATCTTTGTAATGCCCCAAAGGTGCATCTTTAATTATTCAGAAGTAGATTTCTGGTATCCTTGGTTTATAAAGGGGGAATTTTTAATCGGTTTCATAATTTAGAGTTTGACGCCAATACTTATTAGGTCCAAGTCGATTTCTTGCCACCCAAAAATAGACAATGGGTAATCTTGTCTGAGCTTTATGCGGAGATTAGTACATTAATCTTAACTGGAATATAATTAACTCATGCTAGGTTTTAGTTTAATTGTATCAATCCTTTCCATTGTGAGTTACAATTGATTTCTTACTCTTATTGTTCTTCACAATTTATTTTAACGTATGCATAAACATGGTACATGGTTCCATTATTTAGCCCAAAAGATGCAGAGTTTTGTAGCCTTTGCTGGCTGGGCCCACATGACAGAAGAGAGAGAGAGACAGAGGGAGGGGAGCTGTCGGCTGAGCTGGGCACTGAACTGAGCAGAAGCAGTGAAACAGGGGAGGGAGGCTGAGGCTTGGCAGCGGCGGCGACGTCGGCGAAGCGCCGTCGGGGAGGCGACGATGGCCACCAAAATGGAATGCCCAGGCGTTGAGGAGGCTCTCGGTGGCGGTAGCTCCGGCCGAGATGACGCCAAAGTGGACGGCGGCAATGGAAGGCGGCCGGGTGAGGGGAGCCAGTTGGGCGTCGATGGCCGGAGAGAAAGAGGGAGAGAGATGAGGTGAGCATGGGCACGGGCAGGGTGCGAGAGACTCACCGGAGTGCTTGATTTGACCGGAGGGTGGCCGAGGTGGGTTGGCGGCGTGCACGGGCGGCGGCGCGGGGAGGCGACCGTGGCGGGAGAGCTCCGATGGCGGAGGATGTCGGCCAACGGTGAGGGAGGCTGCAGGGCGCCGAGGTGCTGCTCCCACCGTGCGGAATCGGCCCGGGGCCGATCGAGGTGGAGGCGGCGGCGGGAAGGGCGACGACCGGCCGGACGGAGGAGGAGCGGGCGCGGCGCTCTCGGGCGTCGATTCCTCGATTAAATGGGAGGAGAGGCAGAGGACGCTCAGGCGCACGCCGTGACGCGAGTGAGTTGCGGAACGCTCGACGGAGGCGGTCGGGACAGGGAGGGGCGGCGGCGGCACCAGCTGAGCAGCTCGGCTGGGCACGAGGGAGCAGAGCAACGGGGAAGAGGATCAAGGAGGGGGTTCGGCGGGCTTCTTATAGGCGGCGCGCACGGGTGGCAACTGGGCGAGGTGAACCCGGGGCGAGGCCGAGCGGAACCGGGGGCGGTGCTAGCTGGACCACGGCGGGAAGGAGGGAGGAGGCGACGCGCGGCCGAGCTAGGGATGATGGGGCGGAGCTAGGCCAGTGGTAGGGAGTGAAGGCGCGCGCGCGAGGGGGAAGTAACGCCGGCATTGAAGACGCGCAGCGGAGTAATGCGGGGCGGAGGCGACGCTGAGGAGTAATACCAGGCGGCGGCAGGGCTAGCGAGGGGGAGGCGCAGGCGATGCCGGGGGTAGGGCAGTGATTGCGCGCACGGGGTGGGGTCGCGGCCGCTGTAGCCGGTGGGCTGGCCGAAGCAAGGGGCCGTCGCCCTGGGCGGTGGCGCCGTGAGCAGTGGGAGGAGGAAGAAGAAATGGAGGAGAAGGGAGGCGTCGGTGGCTTGGGCCAAAGGCCAGAAGAAGGAACGGCCGAACGGCCAGAAAAGGAAACGGCCCGGGAAAAAGAAAAAGGACTGGGCCGAGCCCAAGAAGAGATTTTTGGGATCTTAAGAAATAATTTTATATTTAAATTTCTGATTTGGGTTTTGAATTTGAAATCTTGATTTAAATTTTTGAGCCCAACAATTATATTTTTAGGATTGCCGAGTTTTGAGAGATAACCTTCGGATTTAGAATTTTACATTTTTGGATACGAACATTAGGCGAAAAGGTTTGATTTTAATTTCTGCTCTTGGTTCTGAATATCCGAAATTCAAATTTTTAAATTTGAATTTTAATACTTCCAAGGGATTTTGGATTTTCTCGATTTGATTTTCAAACTTGGTTCTTGATCCCAAGATTTTGATTTCCAGTGATCGGGCTTTGGCAAGGAAATCAACTCGAGAATTCAAATAACACTAAAAACTTTTGGAGAAACTCAGGAGAAACAATTAAAATATTTTAAGATTCCCGAAATTACAATAGTTCCCTTTTTGGGATGTTACAG
>CM029661.1:19632589-19710089 GCA_017311315.1 Dendrocalamus latiflorus
TTAAGAAATAATTTTATATTTAAATTTCTGATTTGGGTTTTGAATTTGAAATCTTGATTTAAATTTTTGAGCCCAACAATTATATTTTTAGGATTGCCGAGTTTTGAGAGATAACCTTCGGATTTAGAATTTTACATTTTTGGATACGAACATTAGGCGAAAAGGTTTGATTTTAATTTCTGCTCTTGGTTCTGAATATCCGAAATTCAAATTTTTAAATTTGAATTTTAATACTTCCAAGGGATTTTGGATTTTCTCGATTTGATTTTCAAACTTGGTTCTTGATCCCAAGATTTTGATTTCCAGTGATCGGGCTTTGGCAAGGAAATCAACTCGAGAATTCAAATAACACTAAAAACTTTTGGAGAAACTCAGGAGAAACAATTAAAATATTTTAAGATTCCCGAAATTACAATAGTTCCCTTTTTGGGATGTTACAGATCCTACCCCCCTTAACATGAATCTCGTCCCCGAGATTCGAGTTGAGTAGAAAGAAGTAGGTGGGAACAAACTGGCTAGCAGAAAGGCCCTAGAGTACTGCTTGATACTACGCACACTGCTCTTGGTGCTGCCGGAAATGAGGGGAACTGCACAAAAGTGGGTTGGCACATAGAAAAATGTCGCACAGAGAGAACCTTGCTCTTCTGGATAATTTGATGTTGACTTCCCTTCATTGCTCGATATCTTTGGGACTTGCGGTTTCTCCAACGCTGGTTGTTGACTTTCTCTTTACCTTGGACTGGTGGTAGTGGCCCTTCATCGTGGTGTCCGAACACTCCTTGTTGATTCTGCCTACCCCCCTTAAACTGGCGGGTGACCGGTACTAATTGCGCTTGTCAGCTTTTGTCCTTGTGAGTATGATGGCAATTTGGAGACTCAGCTTTTGTATCTCGGCAGCCTTGGTCAGCAATAAGTTCATGGAGCAGTCCTTGGGGCAATGATCCTGTCCTTCACAAGAAAACACGTGACTTTGCGCGTTGGACATTCTCCAGGTTGATGATCTTCCTCACAGTTGGGGCAGCTTATAGTGCATTGGTCTTCTTGGTGTTCTTTTTCTCCACAGTGTGTACATGCCACTAGATCCTTGAGGCAGCCTTCTGATAGATGGTGTTCCTTGTAGTAAGGGCAGTACGGCGCTAGGCAATTGTAGCGGTAGTATCCTGTTTGACCACAACCAAAACATGAAACATGTCGTAGTGGAGGCCACGATCGGGTGCTATGTCCTGTCTCGCCACATTCAGCGCATGTAGTGGTTGGCAGAACTTCTGGATCGGGTGGTATAGCTGTGTTAGGTTCCCTGGGTTCCCTGATGATGCATTTGGAGCTAACACACTTTCTTTTACCAAAGCTGAGGTTGATGGCGACGACTCTCTTTTCTTAATCATTCGACTTCCGTTGAGGGCAGTTTCCCACATAGTGTCCTGGGTCACAATACTTGAAGCACTTGGCTCCTTTGTCTTGCTTCTTCTAGGGGCACCAGTTAGCATAGTGTCCAGTATTTTGACAACAGAAACAAGCAATATCCTTTCGACGCTCGCTTGGTGTCATACCACTGTTATTCCCATCTTGATGATTGATCCCTAGAAATCCTTGCGGAGTGGGTCTGAGTGAATATTTGGTTGAGTGGTAGGGACCAAAGCGAGTAGGGACTACTGGTTCCTTCTTCTTGCTTCTAGCCTTGTTCTTGGCCATTGCTTGCTTGGTGATGACTGTATCAGTGAGTCTGCCGTGAGATGAAAACTTGTGTCTTGACCCTTTTGTGGGTGAAGGTCTTTTAGTTGTTGTCCTTTTCAAAAAATGTTGCCTCTTTAACTTCAGAACCTTAAGTACCTTAGTTTGGCCATTTGCTACCTCTTGCATGCAGGCCTGACGAGGTTTACAGCAATAAGGTGAGGGGGAATTAGCATGAGATGCGTAAAGGACTATGGGGATGAGATATTCTAACCCATTCTAAGGAGTGCACACCCAGAAACTGGGGCAGTACACAAGCCACACAGAAAATCCAAGCTTTTGAAAGCACGCTTTTCTTGTGACTACATAATACAACGCCCGAGGGCAAGAAGGTAGTGCACAAGGCCAATAAAATCTTTTTGACCAAACAACGCCTATGCGCAGAGACACACGCAAGAAGGCACAGGGTTCTAACACTAGGTTGCTGAAGCGAGGTCACCCACTCTCCACAAGTATCCTTGACGCCTTCAAGCTTAAGCCTTTGAAGTGAGGGAAAGAAAATAGGGAAAACCAAATTCCCTTTTTGCAGACAGAAGTAGAGGAAGGAAAGCGTCGAGAAGGGCTCCGGTAGCGAAGCTCATGCTTCTTATTATTATTTTGGAAATAGAGCTTCTTTTCTTTCTTTCTTTTTTTTTTAAATCATTTTTTTTCAAAATGCTGAGGTTGAAAATATTTTCTTTTTCAAGATAAAACCCATCAAAAGTTTTTAGAGCTAGTAGGTTCCCAAATTTTGGTTTTAAAAGCAAGTTCTTGGGAATTAAGCTTTTGGGGTTTTCAAATATGGGGGCCAAGTTTTCAACGTAACTTGAAATCAAACCTCTTTGCAACGAAGATACACTATATACTTTTGATACAGAGTTCTATAAACAAGATTGATTTTTTTGATTTTTTTTTGAAAGGGCTTTGAAATACTGGAACTTTTAAAATACCCCTTCTTTGGTAAAGGTATCCTAGCATCCTCCAAGATCACAAACTAACTCACTCCCACAATATTTCCATTCGTAGGCCTAGAATTCGTAGCCTTGTTATACTTGCTGATACTTGATTGAATTCTAAAGCTGACTTCTTTCATTACTTAGTCTCAGCACGACTGTTTGTCTAATACTCCAAACAGTGAGTGTTGTCATTTATCCGATCCACAAATCATATCATCTCCAAGGCTTTTTTTTTGCTCCTTCCTGATTAATTCTAGGTATCCTCCTTCATTGCTTAGTCACTGCACAACTGGTGTCTAGTACTCTAACCAGTGAGTGTTATTAGTTATCTGATGCACAAATTATATAACTTTCAAGGTATCATCTATAGTTTCCTTCGCCAAATCAGGGTTACTTATTTTTCATATGAACCTCAATTCCCTCCGTAATTTCTTGAATCCAATCTTGGGTGCATTACTCAGTAATCCCATTCAATTACGTACCTGAACATTACTCCAAATCCTTTACCTGTAAATCCACCCGTACTTGTTTGTATCGGGGTTTCAATATTTCTATATTTTAAAATCCACCAGTACCACTTCACACATTTTTTTCAGTTTAAATCCACCGGTATTGCTTGTAGTATGGTTCTAATATCTCAATCCATCAGTAACTTTGTATATTCACCCAATCCCTTCAACTATTGAGATATATTCATAATCGGTTCACCAAGTGATTAGTCTTACTATATGCAATGTCCTTCTGAGCGACTTCATTGTCATAAATGTCCACCGGAAATAAGATTATTATTCTAATATATAAATCAAAGGGTTATTATTACTTCTCCTAGTCTCCTCAGAATTTTTAATAATCCAACCAGTAGTCAGCTATTTCTCATTGTCCCACCAATGCAAACATCCACCTTGGGTCATATTGTTTATTAAAGATGCAGCCCAACAATGGTAATTATACTCCCCACTATTCTTAAATTCCATCGATCCCATTATTTTAGCCAATCCAGTCCTTTTACATTGGGTCGACATATTTAGCCAATCTAATTATATAAATTGGTCAACCCATTTTAACCACTCCAATCATCTAACTGGTCTGTACATTCAATCAATCCGATCATTAAATTGGTTCACCCCATTTAACCAATCCAAACATGTTAACTGATCTACCCATTTAGTCAGGTTAATAATCCAGATTGGTTCACCTGTGCAACCCCGCCGATCACCCAATTTGATTCGCTTGCTTTTCATCCTGAAATTCACACTATTGATCTTCTCTTATGATTGACATGAATCCACCAAGATTTACACATATATCTGAGATATCAAAGCAACTTCATAGACTAAATTGGCAGAGGGTTAAATTTTGGGAAAACTTTTCCTTGGAAGCTTAGGTTTGTCGAAATGACCTTGGAAGTAAACCTAGCAAATAAATCTCTGATAATTTAATCTTCCAAGGATGAACATCTTTTGCAAGTACAACTCGATATAAGTTTTATGATTTTGGCCAAAGGTAGTTTTTCAGAAGGAAACTCGGGCTCGCGTTTATTTGAATTAGGGATACGAGAGCCTTAGAACTGAAAATGGTCAGGGCAGCAAGTAGATGAGAGGGAATCATCTAAGAGGGATGCGAGTAGTAATACT
Organism: Dendrocalamus latiflorus; assembly: GCA_017311315.1. NCBI lineage: Eukaryota > Viridiplantae > Streptophyta > Magnoliopsida > Poales > Poaceae > Dendrocalamus > Dendrocalamus latiflorus. Next base: position 19,636,890 of record CM029661.1, read on the forward strand.
ACTTATATTTTATAACTTAGATTTTTAAAGAAATAATTCTAGTCATAGAACTAACGGCCATGCTAACTAAGGTTACGACCTACAGTCGATATGCTCTGATACCAGCTCTGTCGGACCCCGGATTAGCGAACCCAGATCCTCTGTGATTCCACCGCACTATTCCCTGGATCAGTAGATAGTGCTCACAGATACATTACTGTATATCAAAAACATATAATGCGGAAGCGTAAATAATACAGTAATACTTACCCATGGGCCGATTAGGCCGAAAACAATATAATGCAGCAGCGGAAACTCCACACAGGTGGGACCCTCAGGACTTGCCCACAGGCAGCCAACTGGGGTTCGCGACCTAGTCCATGGCCTCTCCGTCTTCCAGCTCTGTCGACCCTTTTTCAGCGTCGCGGGGCTCGACATTCCTGTTCTTTCTGACTGAAGGATGATAATTAAGCAAGAATGAGTACCACCGTACTCGCAAGCCACCACACAGGATGCAAATAATAGATGCAAGGCTGTCAAGGGAGGCTTGAGGTTCTTTTAGTTGCCAATAAGCATTATTTTGGAATTATCATAAGTAAAACTCCTGAGACTTAGCATTTTTAACTGAAAACAGATTTTATGAAATTGATTGTGAGAATGCGATAATAATTGTAGTGTAGGTTACATCCACCTTTTACAGTGTATGATTACCTTCTCGAATGCTAGTTTTTGCCTCTGGAGTACTTCCCTCCAGGAAAAATTCAAAACTCAGAGTACGTCCCTCTGACTGATTTTATCCCACCCACAAATGTTTTTTTTTGGAAATAGAACTAACTCGAGTAAGTTCTTGTGTCCGCCCTTGACCGTGGGCACGGCTATTCGAATAGTTTTCAACTCTGCAGAGGTTGTACACTTTCACCACAAGAGATAAGTCATCTTAATAGTCAACATGCTTCCTTAGGCATAAGACCCAGATGATTTATCACAAAGCCTTTACCTTACTCTGATCTAGCTAGACATCACCCGCTGAGGTTTCACCGCTGAAGGGTTAAATCCACCACAGTCAGAAGCCCCCTCTTGCGCCGTATGAGTACAGTAAATCCCTGTGCCTCACTGTGGGTAAACCAGTATACCCTGGCACCCATTTTCCACTGGTGATATCTAACTAAACATTTGTAAGTTAATTAGCTAGGTCATACCCATATAGACTTGTGGTTGTACTGTTTTACACCAGGAGGTCATCACAAGATTCAGTCCTTAATTGTCTAGGCGGTTCTTACCACAAACCACGGGTTCTCGTGCGACATCGGCACCATCCACTCTCACCAACCGCCCAGACAGGTATAGCAGGTTTTTAGGGTTTTGAGAAACATAAAACAGTTGCAACAATATACTCAGCCACGTACATCCCGTGACTGTCCCAAAATAAATTCTTTTATTGTAAAGATTGATGATCAGGGCATCAAGTGCCCTGGACTTGACTGGACTAGCATAGCTTTTTAATGTAATCTATAGCTAGTAAACATTATCATTAATATCTATGGTGACAAGGTTAGTGATCCAAGTGTCAAGGAAATGGCGTATTAAATTTAATACAACAGCAAATGGGCATGTAGCTACCTTAAGCTTTGACATATATTTGCATATTAAATTAAGCATGCAAGTTGATAATTTGAAGGAACATAAATTTGCATAAAATGTGGGATCAATATGATCAAAGTGATGACTTGCCTTGCTTGTGTTACCACGGCCTTGATTGCTCTAATTCAAAGCCTTCTCAGTCACTGATCTTGATTTACTAGCCCTCGCTTTTACCCAAGTCTTGATCCTGTTCGAATGTGTCGCCTCGTTGAGTCTTCAGATTCTAATACGCGGCAAGGAAAAGAAATGCCAAATAAATCCAAATACTTTAAATGCCCAAATAAATTAGGATTATAAATTATTACGATTTTGAGAATAAGGAGATGATTCGGGTTAATGCGCCGTAAACACAGCGGTAGCTAGATTTGAGTAAAGAATGAGTGGTCTGAATAACTTTACCGTGAGGGAAAATTTTAGGATAACGAGGATCAAGAGTGAAGATGCATCTTCAGGAATTATCAGCGTAGCCGATTGGGGAAAAGTCGAGACTCGACCTTTTATTTGATGACTTGTCCTTAATTGATTTACATTTATCAAGGAAGTTCCATGAGTCGGGCAAGACTTATGGACAGCTACAAGAGTTCAACAAAGATAGCAAAGAGAGCCAGAACTTCTTGATTTCAAGATGTGGGGTTGTACAGGAGATGAGTAATTTATGGTCAATATTTAATTTGGCCATATCTCGTTAAACCGCCTTACTTAGTTTGCATAAATAAATTTGAATTAACGGATGAAAGATAATATCTACATTACTTGAGATAGGATCAACGTTATTACTCGAGTTCTCAGAGTAAAATTTGAAAACGTTAGGATTATCTTTGTAATGCCCCAAAGGTGCATCTTTAATTATTCAGAAGTAGATTTCTGGTATCCTTGGTTTATAAAAGGGGGAATTTTTAATCGGTTTCATAATTTAGAGTTTGACGCCAATACTTATTAGGTCCAAGTCGATTTCTTGCCACCCAAAAATAGACAATGGGTAATCTTGTCTGAGCTTTATGCGGAGATTAGTACATTAATCTTAACTGGAATATAATTAACTCATGTTAGGTTTTAGTTTAATTGTATCAATCCTTTCCATTGTGAGTTACAATTGATTTCTTACTCTTATTGTTCTTCACAATTTATTTTAACGTATGCATAAACATGGTAGATGGTTCCATTATTTAGCCCAAAAGATGCAGAGTTTTGTAGCCTTTGCTGGCTGGGCCCACATGACAGAAGAGAGAGAGAGACAGAGGGAGGGGAGCTGTCGGCTGAGCTGGGCACTGAACTGAGCAGAAGCAGTGAAACAGGGGAGGGAGGCTGAGGCTTGGCAGCGGCGGCGACGCCGGCGAAGCGCCGTCGGGGAGGCGACGATGGCCACCAAAATGGAATGCCCAGGCGTTGAGGAGGCTCTCGGTGGCGGTAGCTCCGGCCGAGATGACGCCAAAGTGGACGGCGGCAATGGAAGGCGGCCGGGTGAGGGGAGCCAGTTGGGCGTCGGTGGCCGGAGAGAAAGAGGGAGAGAGATGAGGTGAGCATGGACACGGGCAGGGTGCGAGAGACTCACCGGAGTGCTTGATTTGACCGGAGGGTGGCCGAGGTGGGTTGGCGGCGTGCACGGGCGGCGGCGCGGGGAGGCGACCGTGGCGGGAGAGCTCCGATGGCGGAGGATGTCGGCCAACGGTGAGGGAGGCTGCAGGGCGCCGAGGTGCTGCTCCCACCGTGCGGAATCGGCCCGGGGCCGATCGAGGTGGAGGCGGCGGCGGGAAGGGCGACGACCGGCCGGAGACGGAGGAGGAGCGGGCGCGGCGCTCTCGGGCGTCGATTCCTCGATTAAATGGGAGGAGAGGCAGAGGACGCTCAGGCGCACGCCGTGACGCGAGTGAGTTGCGGAACGCTCGACGGAGGCGGTCGGGACAGGGAGGGGCGGCGGCGGCACCAGCTGAGCAGCTCGGCTGGGCACGAGGGAGCAGAGCAATGGGGAAGAGGATCAAGGAGGGGGTTCGGCGGGCTTCTTATAGGCGGCGCGCACGGGTGGCAACTGGGCGAGGTGAACCCGGGGCGAGGCCGAGCGGAACCGGGGGCGGTGCTAGCTGGACCACGGCGGGAAGGAGGGAGGAGGCGACGCGCGGCCGAGCTAGGGATGATGGGGCGGAGCTAGGCCAGTGGTAGGGAGTGAAGGCGCGCGCGCGAGGGGGAAGTAACGCCGGCATTGAAGACGCGCAGCGGAGTAATGCGGGGCGGAGGCGACGCTGAGGAGTAATACCAGGCGGCGGCAGGGCTAGCGAGGGGGAGGCGCAGGCGATGCCGGGGGTAGGGCAGTGATTGCGCGCACGGGGTGGGGTCGCGGCCGCTGTAGCCGGTGGGCTGGCCGAAGCAAGGGGCCGTCGCCCTGGGCGGTGGCGCCGTGAGCAGTGGGAGGAGGAAGAAGAAATGGAGGAGAAGGGAGGCGTCGGTGGCTTGGGCCAAAGGCCAGAAGAAGGAACGGCCGAACGGCCAGAAAAGGAAACGGCCCGGGAAAAAGAAAAAGGAGTGGGCCGAGCCCAAGAAGAGATTTTTGGGATCTTAAGAAATAATTTTATATTTAAATTTCTGATTTGGGTTTTGAATTTGAAATCTTGATTTAAATTTTTGAGCCCAACAATTATATTTTTAGGATTGCCGAGTTTTGAGAGATAACCTTCGGATTTAGAATTTTACATTTTTGGATACGAACATTAGGCGAAAAGGTTTGATTTTAATTTCTGCTCTTGGTTCTGAATATCCGAAATTCAAATTTTTAAATTTGAATTTTAATACTTCCAAGGGATTTTGGATTTTCTCGATTTGATTTTCAAACTTGGTTCTTGATCCCAAGATTTTGATTTCCAGTGATCGGGCTTTGGCAAGGAAATCAACTCGAGAATTCAAATAACACTAAAAACTTTTGGAGAAACTCAGGAGAAACAATTAAAATATTTTAAGATTCCCGAAATTACAATAGTTCCCTTTTTGGGATGTTACAATGTCTCACCTTGAGGTAGGGCATTACTTTCTATATGTGGATGATATGCTCATTACTGGTGATGATTCCTCATTCATCACAATGTGAAGAAGCATCTCAGTGAGCAATTTCTAATGACTGATCTTGGTTTGCTTACATACTTCCTTGGGATTGAGGTTTCTTCCACGCCTGAGGGTTACTACCTCTGTCAGCAGAAGTATGTCCAAGATCTTCTTGATTGGTCTTGTTTGACTAACACTCGCACTGCTAAGACTCCTATGGAGCTCTTTCTTCAGCTTTGTGCTATTGATGGTGATCTTCTTGAGGATCCTACCCGTTATCACCATCTTGTCGGAAGTCTAGTATATCTTGTGAACACCCGCCCTGATATTGCTTATACTATTCATATCTTGAGTCAGTTTCGTGGCTAGTCCTACTCATCTTCACTACAGTCACCTCCTTCGTGTTCTTCGCTACTTGCGTTGGACGATCTCTCGTTGTTTGTTTTTCCCTAGCTCCACCTCACTACAGCTTCAGGCGTATTCTGATGTGATCTGGGCTAGTGATCCTTCTGATCGCCGTTCTCTTTCTGATTATTGTGTTTTTCATAGTTCCTCCTTGATTGCCTGAAAGACAAAGAAGCAGACTGCAGTTTTCTGTTCGAGTGTAGAGGCTGAGTTGAGAGCTATGGCAGCAATGACAACAAAGATTACTTGGTTGAGGTGGCTACTTGCATACTTTGGTGTACCTGTGAGGAGACCTACGACACTTATGTCTCACAGTACTGGGGTTATCAGTATTGCTCGTGATCTAGTGAAGCATGAGCTCACCAAGCACATTGGAGTGGATGCTTCATACACTCGCTCACAGGTGCAGGAGGGTGTCCTTGCTCTACAGTTTGTGCCATCAGGGTTACAGCTTGCTGACTTCTTCACGAAGTCCTAAACTAGAGCACAACATTTGTATTTTCTCTCCAAACTCAGTATGTATGATCCACTATGAGTTTGAGAGGGATGTTAAAGATAGAATATGATTGTTATTCGTTTCCTTATATGCCTTGGTTTCTTTATCTGTATATGACATATTTCTCTGTATATTCCCTTGTACTCTCTATGTATTGTCCTTTGGGCCTCATAAATATAAATATTCATAACAGTTTCTACATAAGATCTGGCCTTGATTATTTTGCCATAATGTATCTACATTTCAAACAGCCCACTGATGACATCTCCGGGGCTCTTCTTTTCTGCTTTCCCGTGACAGATGTGTAAACCACCCTGAGCATGCGATTTTCTTTATTAATGTGATTTTGTACTTTGGTGAATATTAACATAAAATAGGGGGAGATGATCAAGTTACTTGCTAGCGTTGTTCAATAATTATTGATTCATAACTTGCTGGAGTGTAATCTCAAAAGAAAAAAGAACTTGCTAAAGTGCACCCATAACTGTGGTCTGCCTGGCCAGTGGGAACTAGCAATTAAAACTCGAGGTAAATGCGTGAGAAGCCAGGGGAGCATCAATCTTCGCTTCTGTCTCATCAAGTTCATCAGCTCAGTGTATACGCAGGACTATCATTTTAACAAAACATCGACGCAATTATTTTCTAACCTACCAAGCCAAATGGATACAAGTTTTTAGTGAGTATGACAGTCAAGCAAAATGAAAAGATTTCGAGAGAGCAACAGAAGAAGTGCCACAGTAATTTTGAAACCTTTCAACTGTACCGGTGATGTGTGGCTGCGAGGCGGTTGCCGTGGGGCGTGACTGGAGGCCATGGTGGCGTCTAGCTAGGAACATAGAAGGCTGGGGGTAGGACGATGGGCAGTGGCGGAATCAGGTCTCGGGCTAGGTGGACTATAGCTCGAGATCTAAAAACCAAAGTCCAAGAAGAATTAATAATTTATTTGGCCTAAAATCAGCTGGCCAGCCCGGGGCTGGGGTTGAGCCTGGTTCCGCCCCTGGTGATGGGTTAGAGGAACAACAGGTAGCCGTGGGGTTGGGTCACGTGAGTTGGAATGGTTGTAAAAAAATATCGTGTGTGAAACGAATTTTCGTGCCCGACTTGAAAGGGTTAAAAGATTAGAAATAACAGCAAAAAAAAAAGGCTAGGGATAGGACGACAGGTTAAGAGGAAGAAAAGGTAGCGGTGGGGTTTCGTTACGCGAGTTGGAAACTTGGAATGATCGTGCGAGCGTAGTATCAAAAACACCGTGTGTGAAAAATTATCAAAAACATCGTGTGTGAAGCATTTTTCTTGCCCAAGTTGAGAAGGTTAAAATTTTATACATATCAGAAAAAAAAAATCGGCTGGGTAGGGTGACAGGACAGGGAAGAAAAGGTTGCAGCCGGTCACGTGAGTTGGAATGGTCGTGAGATCATGGTATCAAAAACATCGTTGTTTGCAGCAAGTTTTCGTGATACACTCATCATTTCCGTTTCGTGCATATGCATCATTTACCAATCCCATCGCATCACAAGCCCAGCAAAGTCGCGGAAAAAAAATCAGGAGTGAACAAGTAAAATTATATTAAGAATTGAAATGTGGAATTTGTCGCATTAATTCTAATAATTGCGCTTGCTTCTGTCTCGTGGTCCGCCATTTTTTTTCCTAATGACTGTTAAGCTGCAAACTGCAGTACATAAACTATAAGCCCTAGCCTACGACAGATCCATGCTTCCATGAAAGGAAAAGCGAAGTTCTCCGTATCTCGACTCTTGCGCCTATTGGATTCAGGAAGTTCCTTCAGCTGGTTTTGGTTGCACCACAGTCGACAATCTCAGCCTTCAAAAAATAACAAGTTTTCTTTTGAGAATAATATCACACGGCAAGCAGGAAGCGAAACCAACAAACAGTATGAATTGCCAACAATGCAAAGATTCTCTGGGATACTTGGTGACACAGAGTGACCATGCGAATGATATAGATAGTAGAACAAGTACCTGAGGGGCTTTCTTTGGGCACTTGTGTTGATGCAAGAGCAGCACCAACTAACGGGGCAGCAAGCTCAAGTGTCGGGCAGCAAGCTCAAGTGTCTTTTTTCCATCAAAACAAAAACAAAACTGATATCAACACACAAGAAAATAGTAGTGAAAGAAGTAAAATCAAAACATATATTTTAGATAAAAATTAAGAGTTCATGAATCAGTAGAAAGTTGCAGAACAGAACCAGTGGAGGCATGGCCTAGCTCTGTTGTATTGATAATATCAAATGAGTAAACAATTTCAACCAAATGCAATGCAACCCATCCCATCATAAAATGCATGTTAGCATTCATGAATCATTTTTAAAATGGTATAAACAAATATATACTATTGTCAGTAACACAAAGATTTTCTAAAAAATTGAACAGATAAATAGCATGCTGTTTGCAAAAATAACGCATAGGAAACTCCTGAAATACAGCAAACCGATGTGCTGAAGGAGATAAAATATTGAGTTCTTCCATTTCCTTTCTTAAATCATTGCTCTTTATAGTATAAATGAATCATAGTTCATATAAAATTGTTAAAACTCTTAAACATGCCCTACATCCCTTCTCTTGTGAACTATTTGGTAGAACGTGTCAGAATAGTGTAAGGGCATTATTTATAATAGTATTGGAAATTAGATAACTACAACGCGTCAACAAGAGGTTCTTTTAAGACTACTAGCATGTGTAGCATGTAATTTATACATGAAACAAGAATGGAAGGTAAAACGGCTATTTTATCATTTATCAGTTGTCATGATTTCGTAGTAAAAATTCTAGTATCCTATGCAAGGTCACAACTCACTAGGAAGAACAAAGAAAAATTAAAGTACTAGTAGTCAAGGCCATAACACCATCCTAAATCATGAAAAAACAAAGTAAAAAAAAGCATTTACTTAAGAGAGAAGATAGACCTCCAGTTCTTCCTCGGCCTTGCGCTTCGCATGATTATTATCATGGGAACTCAGAATGCCTGTTTGCCCCAGGCTCCTTTCAGAACATCCTTCCAAAGATGATCTATGAGCAGCATTTGCATCTTTCTGATTAGCCTTAGCTTGATGTGATGCCGGCTTATCAAGTTCATCAATCATGGCTGGATAGAAATTCATTAGGTTATTTGCAGCAATCTCCGCAGATTCTTTATGTGAACTATCAAAACAAAAGTGAAGGAAGATAGAGTTGGGTGGATCGATGTATTGCATTGAGCCTCTAGGGCGGTATATATAGAGGTACAAGACTTGGGGGGCAAGATGGTACAAGGGATTGTAATCCCAATTGGACTCTATCCTACCAAATATGTATTGTACTCTAACATCCCCCCGCAGTCACAACGGGAGCGTCGCAAACGGTGAGACTGGAGAAGAAGCCGAAGAGCTAACATTCCCCCGCAGTCATAACCGTCGATGCGGCGCGTATGCTGTGACTGGAGCAGGAACCGACAAGTAGCTCAAGCAAGGCGGTAGCCCTTTGTGCCGATGTCGAGGTAGCCGAGCGCGAGGGCGGAGTAGTCGTGGTCGAGGATGCCGTGCTGGAGATGGCCATGGTCGACGTAGTCGTGGTCGGGTTACCGATGTCGAGGCGGTCGCTCATGAAGCCACGGGCGCAAAAGAGGCGCCATGGTGATGACGGAGACGCGTCGAGGCAGTCGTCGTGGAAGGGGGCGATGCCGAGGTCGACGCAGTCAGGGCCATCGAGGATGTAGGCGAAAAACGGCGATGCAATCGAGGCAGACGGGATGGGAACGGGAGGGTCGATGCCGAAGTCGATGCAGTCAAGCCGCTAGAGCCGAGGCGTGTGCCAGGTTTGCCGGACCCGGCAACGCGTCGGGGACGAAAGCACGCACCGGTGTTGCCAGTACCGGACGTACAAGGGAGAGGGCCCCAACCAGGCATGGTTGTGCTGGAAGAAGAAGAAGCAGTGCGGGAGCGGATGCTACTACCCGAAGGCGAGCAGTCCGGGCAGACGCTCTAGCGCGAAGGCGAGCAGTCCTGACGCAAGGTACGGCGGCGGCGGTAGCGCTCGATGTCGGCGATGAAGGCCCGATCAGTATGACGAAGACCATGTGCAGACAGATGGCGCACAAGAGGTTGCGCAGCACAGTCGTCGATGCACAGGGGACGGCGATGTAGATGCAACGGCGAGGGGACACACGTGCGGTGGTGCTGCGGCCCGAGGAGGCGACACAGCAGCAGACCTGTTGCTCGGAGAAGATGCACGTAGTACTCGACGACGGACGTCACGGGAGCCGGGTGGATCGCGCACAATCGGCTGATCAGACCGAGTACGCGCGAGGCGGAACGACGATGGAAGAAGTCGGTGGAGGCGTCCCGATCTGTGGTGGCGATGACGAACCGGCGATGAAGACGTGCGACGAGATGATCAAGACGCGACGCGCGAAGGCGTCCCCTCGACATCGCGTACCCGGCCTGGCCGCACAGTCGAAGAGCCGGTGTAGTCGACGCTGATGTCGGAGTAGATACGTGCGAGGTCGACGGGCGGTGGGCGACTCAACCCCGATCAGTGATCGGGAAAAAAAAGAAAAAAAATACAGCAGCAGCAGTGGGATCTTCCATATGCAACTCACTGGGTATATCTAGCCTGATGCCGATATGGTTGAGGATCGGAGCAGGACGGAGCGCCAGATCTGGACGAAACAGTAGTTTTTTTTTGTTACCTTTAAAAGGTAACACCATCCCATCCGATCCGATCCGGATCTGGCTCTCGGCGGGGCTGGCACGGGCGGCCGATCGGCTCGAGGGCGGCAGGCGCGGGTGGTCGGCGGCCAGCGGCCGGAGACGGGCGACCGACGGCGGGCTTCCGGCTAGCGGGGTCGAAGAGGCGGCCCGGGAGGAGGTCCAGGGGCGGACCTCTCCAGGCAGTGGCCCCGGGCGAACCTCTCCAGCGGCTTCGGGCGGTCCTCTTCAGCGGCTCGGCGGCGGACCTGAAGAGGCGCGGCTCCGTCCCCGGGCGGTGGTGGTTCGAGTGGTGGCTGCTGCACGGATGGAGGGGCCCGGCCGTGCGAGGATGTTGGCGGCGGTCGGCGAGTAGGGACCCGGCGGAGGAGCGGCGCAGGAGGAGGAGCGGCAGGTGGTCCAGATCCGCCCACCGGCGGCGACGCTACGACCGGCGTGGGGCGCGCGTCCTGGCCCGGCCGCCACCATGGCGGCTCAGAGACGGGACGCGGCCTTGCCCGGCCGCCACCACGGCGGCGCGGGAGAGGGGCGCAGGCCAGCCACCTCCACGGCGGGGTAAGGACCAACCGCGACGAGGACGGAGGTACGCCCGATCTGCTGCTTACGACGACGACGACGATGGTGGCTGGATCAATAGGATCCGCCGCCTAAACAGTGGCGCTGCCCCCGGCGGAGATAGATCTCCCCGGGGGCGCGCGGTGCGGAAGCGAGCGGCGGCTAGGGTTAGGATCTAAACCTAGGCGTCTGATACCATGAAGGAAGATAGAGTTGGGTGGATCGATGTATTGCATTGAGCCTCTAGGGCGGTATATATAGAGGTACAAGACTTGGGGGGCAAGATGGTACAAGGGATTGTAATCCCAATTGGACTCTATCCTACCAAATATGTATTGTACTCTAACAAAAAGTCCAACCCATTTGTTGGACCACCATTGCTTGAATTAGATGGCATACTGTTAGGTTGGGTGACTACATCGCACACAGCATACTTCCCAGGAACAGATGCATTTCCCAGAAAGTGCCATGGATGTTCACGCTCAACAGATTCTGTGTGAAGATTCACATGCCCATTCGAAGTATTTGGGGTTTCTTTACTGGATAAACTAGACACCAATACAGAGGTACTTCCCAGCGATTGATAGCCACCAGATGGATCTAACTCCATTGGCTTCATATAGCTGCCCTGATATGGTGCAGATTGACCATCACTCCAATTCACAGTGCTGAATCGATTTCCTACTTGACCATCAGCTGAAACATCATTTCTAGAAACAGCACGACTATTCTTGCCCACTGTTCTGGAAGAACGAGAAGGGCGCACTCCACCAGGAAAAACGAACGAAGGGATATCTTTCCGTTTTACATGGGACACTTCAATATCCATTCCTTCTTTCCGATGTTGGTACGCACGAATTGAGTTCTTAAACTCATTTACGATTCCTCTGATGTCGAATTGCTCAGCTTCTTGAGCTTGGACGGTTTGTTTTCTCCAAAGGCCCATGAAGTAAAGGCAGTGCAATGGCCTGGATGTGTCTGAGAAATCTCTGGGATAAGGATGTGAAAGGAGTGTCTCACGTGTATATCGCTCAATCTGCATCAGAAACCAAAAAGTGCATATTAGAAGACAGCACAGCACAGTGCACACATTATTAAAAATAATGAAAATTTTCAGTTCTTCACCTTTAATACAAGTGTACGAAGGCGAGATTCTACCCAGCCTTTCCAATTCCCGAGATCATCTTCATTTCTCGCTGTGATATCAACCTCCAGATAGTTTCTATATGTTTCAAAAAACGGATATGGCTCGAATAAATCATCCCAGACTGCTTTATTTTCATCTATTGCCTACAGTTAGTTATCAAAGTAAAATTAAATCTGATGCAAGACATAGAACAGAGAAATAAACCATACAACAGGAGATATTTTGGCAAAGTTAAATGACAACATTTTTGAACTAAGAACTTCTCTATGGAAACACTGGCTGTAAATATATATTTAAAAAAAGCTCCATACCTGATTACTCAAGAAAAATAAGTTCTAAACATAAATGTGAAGAGGCAAGTAAGCTGCTACTGACTAGCCACATGATCTCAAGAAGCTGTGCATATGTTGAAGTTGACAGTAATTACACAGGCATTACATACATATATGTTATTGTCAGATAAAATGAAGTTAGCTAATTCTACAATAGAACTAATTTGCATAAGATCACTCTAAATCTGAAGATAACAAATATAGATCCTACATTACTAATTACTGTTTAACCTATTGGAGACTTACAGTAATGGGGTTCTTTCACTAGCATTACATATGCTACATTGAGATTGATGTTCTTTTAAGAGAAACAGTTTGCACTTAGAAAACACAAACTTAAGATTAACATATCACTAATAGACAGCAATAAAATCTCACCACTTAAACTCAACAGTATACAGCAGTCCTAAAATGCATGCTATGATTTCAATTACCGATTTGCTGTTGAAATATAAACAACAATTCTGAAATAATAAGTACCTGACAAATCTCGTATCCTCGTGTGAATTCTTGAACCATCACATACCTAGTGCTAATAGACACGTTATAACTGTAATTCATACAAGGATAAGCAGGTGTAATTATAGGCATGTGATGGCCCCTGTCTCTGAAGTTTCTTCTTGGATCCCACACAGGGAGGCCAAGAGAACCCTCCTCAATATGGCAAAGCATAACAGGATTGGGCCACTTCCACTTGCTGTAGACTCTGAAAAAACGAGATATTAACATGCTGGGTGATGCATTTGGGTACAATTGACATATGCGACCAACAAGAATTGCCCAGTTTATACCACCCAGAAATCCTACAACCTGGACAGATAACAAAAACTTTGTTAAAACATGTAGAGAATTTCTGAGTATGCATTCATAATACTGAAATGCATATGCACCATAATGTGAACATGTAATCATGCTTGTATATTCATATTGTAAAGCATACTATTGCAGTGAGAAAATCATAAGAGAAGCATACATTTGAGTAAACCCCACGGCGCTTTCCCCAATATCTCATGAACCTTAAGGTTGTGCGGAAACTCTGGATTTGAGAAAACAAAGGGGTTTTAATCCATAGAACATTATTAACATATTTACTTGAAAATTTGGTGCTGGTAAGGACACAAACCAGAATATTTGGGACCAATCGTAAGATTTGATCAGTAACCCGACACCCATTTAAACTACGAACAGTCTGTTCATCAACATTATGCATTATGGAGTCCTGAGAAAGATCAAGGTCCTGAAATTGAATAGTGTAACACAATTAGGAATTACTATCACATATCATCAAGAAATGACATCAAATAATTTGTTAGCCACCAAAAACTAGGGCATAAAATATTAAGCTCCATTTATACAATCCATTATTCTTTAACATGCATACTGCTTCCATTCTTTACTCATTTATTGCAATTAGTACAAGATAAATATGGCATGCAATACTGCAAAATTGTTTAAACAACAAAGGTGTAAAACAAAACTTACCTCAGGAATCACCACATTTGCAAGGTTTGCATATAAAAGGTCAATAGACACCCCGCTAAGTTTGAATCGCAGAACAGGCACATGAGCATCTGGTACTGGATGTAACTCAGAAACTTCCGGCATCTCAGCTAGCATATCGTGAAGCCATCGGAAGAAGTAGTCCTGCAAAAAAAATGAAAGCCTCATTTGATCCCGTAAGACTGCAATACCTTTGGAAGTTTAGTAGATCCTCTTACATTTCGAGTAGAATGTCTTGGACCTACGCATAATGTATCAATATCTTCACCAGGACCGTGCACCTGGACAATAAATAATAAAATGAAAAAAAATTGCAGAATTTACTTTAGGTGACAAAGATAGACTACTTCGGAAAAGCGAGAATTATAGATCTATACCTAACTGACACCATCAGATCCTACATTGCAAAAATGTAGTAGAAGATTCATATCCATAATGATTAATGTACTTCCATCATTCAATGGCAACATACAAAGCAAGCACAAAGCATGCACTTCAATCATCTAATACAGCACAACGTAACAATTGACAAATTATTATTTCTTTACAAACAGAACTACCCAAGAAACAGTGTAACAAAGTACCCCAAGACGGTATGAACCAAATGTGAAGATCTTTGCATTAGCTTCTTGCACAAATTGCTCACCATAACCGCTAACCCTAGTGGCCTTCTTAATCCAAGCTTTCACAGTCTGCCAGAGCATACAACAAGTCATCTTAACTGGCCTAGGAAAAATTATAATCGAAAAATACAAGCATATTAATGGAAATTGTTCAACCTGGTCCAGCTTGCCTAAGACCTCTTCTCGTGAGACAGCCTCCTCTTGGCTCTCATACAGGCCCGCATTGGCAAGATACTGATCAACACCAAAAACAGCATAAGAGCAAAACACGTTAAACCTAAGGGAATCAGAAATTGGGCAAATTCTTGGTTTATCTGATATCCAAACCCCCACCTTTTCAACCTCAGCTGCCTGGATGACATCCTTCTCGGTCGGCCCACTTAATGAGATTGGCTCGGTGACCCCAAGATAACCATTACTGCTCTTCGCCATTGACACTCCACAATTCAACTCTCAGGAACCCTCCCTCTCACAATCAAGCTCGGAAATAAATTACAGTCGTCCTCGTTCTGCTATCTTTTGTTCAATGTAAATTGGATCTTTCTTTTCCACTACCTAGGCCCTTTTTTTTCGTTCTTTTCCTTTTATCTAATTCTCAAGTGTCAACGAAGGAGAATTATATGTGTCAGACCGTGGGAGGGCGAAGCTGTTGCGGTGGAGCCTCGCGGCGAGCTCCTTGTGCAATCAGACGGGGAATTTTTTTAAAATGATCTATTTTTATTTAAAAATACAGAAAATATATGTGTGATTTGTTTTTTTTACAAAGGTAATCTCCTGTCACCGAACCATTAGGCGACTGGAACCTGTTGTCCAACGGCCGGGCGACACAAAGGCTGTAGATGGACCGATGGGCGACATGAATGCAGTCACCCAACAGTCGGGTGACTCGATCCTGTCGCCCAACCGTTGGGCGACTGGATCTCTTGTCACCCAATGGTACAATGACTGAACGGCATATATATTCGCAGTGGTCGACGTCAAAGGGCCATGGTCGAAGGGGGCTGTGGTCGAAGTCGAAGATCTATGATCAAAGTCGAAGATCATTAGTCGAAGTTGAAGCCGTGGTCGAAGGGGGTTGTAGTCATCAAGGGGTCGTAGTCATCGAAGGGCCGTGGTCAAAAGGGACAGTGAACGAGGAAGGCAGTGGTCGAAGTCAAAGATCTGTAGTCATCGTCAAAGCCATAGTCAAAGAGGGTAGTGGTTGACGTCGAAGGGCCGTGGTCGAAGGAGACAGTGGTTGAAGAGAGCAGTAGTCGAAGTCGAAGATGGCAGTGCTTGAAGTCGAAGGGGCAGTAGTTGAAGTCGCAGTCATGGTCGTAGTCGTAGCACCCATGGACGTGGTCGTAGCGGTCATGGTCATAGTCGTAGCGCCAACCCGGAGGGCATCTACTGGTTCGTCCAAAACCTTTGCCGCTTCGAGTTCCCCCTCCATTTGGACATCTTTGTCGCCTACCCTAGGCCACCCCCGAGATCGAACCCCCTATGGATTGTAACATACTTTTGGCCACGAGGTGTGATCGGCGGGTTTCGATTTACGACCACGAGCGTTGGTCGATGTGTTCTGACTTACGACTATAAGGTGTGATTGATGTCTTTCGACTTACGACCACAAGCACTAGTTGAAGTCGAAGATCCATGGTCGAAGGGCGTCGTGGTCGAAGGGGGAAGTGATCGTCGTCGAAGGGTCATGGTCGAAAGGGGCAGTGGTCGAAGTCGGAGCCGTGGTCAAAGTCGGGGCCGTGGTCAAAGTCGATGCCGTGGTCGAAGTCGGGGCTGTGATCGAAGGGGGCCATGGTCGAAGGGGACCGTGGTCAACGTTGAAGGGTCGTGGTCGAAGTCGGGGCCGAGCGGGTCTGGTGGGCCGAGCAGGTTGGCGCCGGTAGTCGGGCGACAGGGCACAAGCGCACTGAAGGCCTGCCAACGTACAACCACCAGTGATGGTCGACTGCTCCCAACCTACAATCACACGCGATGGTCGACGGCTTCTAACTTACGACCACGAGGTGTGATCGACGGCTTCCGACTTACGACCACTAAGTGTGGTCGATGTCTTTCGACTTACGACCACGAACGTTGGCGATGTATTCCGAGTTACGACCACAAGGTATTCTCGATGGCTTCCGATTTATGACCACGAACGATGGTCGTCGATTTCTGACGTACGACCACGAGCTATTATCGAAGACTCCCGATTTAGGACCACGATTGATTGTTGACCGCTGCCAACTTATGACCACCAGCGATGGTCGACCGCTCCCAACCTATGATCACGTGCAATGGTCGATGACTTCCGATTTACGACGACGAGGTGTTGCTCGAGGGTTCCCGACCTACAACTACAAGGTGTGGTCGATGTCTTCCGACTTATGACCACGAGGTGTGATCAACGGCTTACGACTTACTTGATGGATTTAAAAACTTTTAGAATATGTTTGTATGCATATTCTAAACATTTTTACCACCCATGAGTTTTAAAACATGTAATATGATAGATTTTAAAAATCCGTAGCAACGCACGGGCATTCAACTAGTATTGTACAAAAAGATGGTGTGCATAGTAATATGCAAAGGAAATAAGGAATTGGCCTTCTTATAACAACCAAGTTCACTGATAATACCCATCTGTAATGCAACCTTTTGACATGTCAACCCCCGATGACTCGATCCTACCCGCCTACTCCCACGTGAGTCAAATTGGGCGGACACAACGTTAGGTGTGCGTTAAGTCTAACACGCGCCTAGGAACGCAATAGATTTCACATTGAAATAAATCTAACCGTATAAATGCACGAGCCATCTTGCTAATTGTGTATACATATAAATAACCATTTCGACTGAACGATACCAAGTGTATTGCCTTGCCTGTGAACTAGGTCCACATAAATTAGCCCCACCTATCATGACATGTGTTTAATTTACATGTGCGTCACGTGCACCAACGGTTCGAGAAAAAAGACGTCGCCTCAATGCAAGGAAACAACTGCATAACACATTGGAAGGCAACATAGCTGTGTCTCACCTCGCTCATCCATATGTATGTCGCTCATCCAATGACTACGAAACTGACATGTGCTAAGGCAAACGCTCATCTAGACACACGTTAGATTTCACGATTACTTAAATAATATACCTTCTATGTATATGTGTCGGACTTGTATTGCAGGACGGAGCAAGTATAGGCTTGTCATGTATATGCAACAGCAAATTTGATGGATGGTAAATATAGCAATCGGTCAGATTTCAGATTCCTCTGGGCCTCGGCAGCAACAATTGCTGATACGTACGATCCATCGCTAGAGTACAAACCTAGATCAAATAGTACTTAATGCGTCACGTTAATTGCATCGACCAGCTGGTTAATATGGATTCCGACCTGTCGGGGCCGTATCAATGCCAGCTAGCGCCGGTGTGAGTCGCCGGCTGGTACGGCAATGCCCTAGGGCGTGCACTGTCAAGTTGAGCGGCGATAGAGGTCGCTGGTCGGAGGTTACGAGAATTCCGACCACGACATATGGTGCGTGATCGCGGGCGACGACAAGTCCGGGCGGCATGCCTCCATTGACAACCCCGCCTGCACAATCGTCCGTCATCGTTGTTCGTAACGCTACAAGGCTCCTAGGCGCGCCGTAGATTTCGCTTTTTTTTAATTAAATTAAAGGATTTGCGATGATATAGATCTTCCAAACCAAAATTCTAGCTAAAACATTCTCTGGACAGCATAGTCTCCAAATGAAAGCCTAGAGCTAGAGCCAGACCAGATAGGACGCCGGATTATGTTCTGTATTCAATTTTTCTTCCCTTTCTTGTCCGTTGGCTAATTTAAACCATCCAAATTCATAAGTCAGATATGTCTTCTTTGCCACACTTTTTTTTCTTTCAGATTTACTGCTAAAGTTGACAGATGACTAATTTAAACCATCCAAATTCATAAGTGAGATATGTCCTCTTTGGCGCTTTGCCACACATACTTTTTTTTTCAGATTTACTGCTAAAGTTGACATATGACTACCTAGTAGTAGAATGTAACAAAAATGTGAGGGGTCTAAACACGTGACCTCAGGCCTATTCCTGTACCATCCAAAAGTTGGCCCGTTGTGAAATTTGGTGATGTCTATTCTCTCGATGATTAAGTGCCATGATGCAGTTACCGTGTTGTGCCATGATGCGGTTAGCTACGAGAACCTCTACTAATTCTAGTAAAATTACATTACTATGGCCAAGATGCTTTCAACCAACAGAATATCCAAAATTACGGAGGCCTATGACCTGCGACTGTTTAGTATGCGAGTTATTCGTTCATCCTCTCACCTTTCAGGCTTGCTTGCTAGGTTCCTGTGCTGCGAGCAAAAGGAAACCATAAGCAGGCATCTTCTCCGCAAGGAAAGAATCAAACTCCAATAAAAGCAAATTAAAGAAACGTGAGAATGACGGAAACAAGGTATCGTTTCCCGTGTTTCCTCTTTAAAAGAAAAGAATAGTTCCTAGCTCATCGATTCAAGATTGCTATTACAAGACAAAACCGCGACGCAGCTCTGCAGGCATAATTTCAATTTTCAAGAGAAGAAACATTTCCTTCTTACATTTCAAGATAAGGAAAAATGGGTAGACGAAAAAGCTGAAACATAAAAGGGTATTAAAAATAAACTGAAACATGTTGTGAAAAGCAGGTGGACAAAAGGAAGTTTTTGTTCCAACAGGCGGACAACAAAGCTGCTTAAGTAACATATCAGAGAATTGTGCACAAGGAAGAATATTTTGCAGAAACATAAATAGCTGAAACATGCAGATGTATGAGGAACAATTTTTCTGAGACATGTTGCATTTTAAAGCACCTTCAAATGTAATTTTTGAACTGTATCATAGGCCACAATTGACAAAGTATCAACCATCAGTGTTTGATGCAAATTACGAGTACAATATCATTGACACCATTATTGACAAAACAAGCAAAGGAAGCAAGTGCTTGCCATATTAGCCATGAAAATATGGTCAGATTCACTGAAATGTAAAAGTAATTCATTTCTTTGTTTCGAGGAAAAAGGCATTTCATTTCACATGAACCGGAAGTAATGCACCATACAATTGTAAACATTTTCTTCATTTCTTTCGCAATTTCTAGCAAACAAGTTTTGTACAAAACTTCATGTTAAGACGAATGATCAGTTTGTTACATTGGTTACCATGAAACTGGATAATCAGGAAACAATTAGAGAAAAGAACTTGTTGCCAATAAGTTAGAATGAATCAGGATCATGTAAAGCTCAACAGACGATCATGAAATGCAAATCAATGGTGCCTCTAGTTCAATTCTAATGGTTCCCTAGGGAAGCTTTCTAAGATGAGTTATTTGAAATATTTTATCTATTCAACGCACTATTTATCTACATTATTCTTCATCTCATCCTGCAGTGTGGCGATTGCCACTCCAGATGCCGCCGCCGCTGAATACTTTATTCGTCACCATTAATTCTGGTCCTTCTGGGAGTTTAGCTTTCTTCGGCAGCCCACCATGCGTAACATCCTCAGCACAGGAATTACTGCAGCAACTTGATTGTTCAGATTCCTTCCTGGTAATCTCAACCCCAAGTAACCTTATAGGGGAATTATTGGAGCCATTAATAGTCGGTGCCGTCACAGATTCTGAAGGGAGTTCTTTTACAGGAGACGAGCACTTTGACAACCAATAGTCTAAGCACTGGTGATGGGGATCTAGACCCTTGATTACCTGTTGAACAATAAAGGATTTCTTGGTCATATCCAACAAGTTGCCACTACTAAAGTGACGATCTTTCACAAAAACAAAAGCTATACATCTCTTGAAAATCTACCTGAATGATTGGTGGGAACAAGAAACCAAACATTTCAAGCCCATTTACAGAATTGGAGGATAACAAATCAGGAAGGCCAGATTTTCCAACCCTTTGTTGTTTTTCTATTTCTTCATTCACCTTGTCTCTAACACTGTCCCAGCATTGCATTGGTGAAGTGTGAGTAAAAGAAACCTCGGGAAGCTCCTCTACAGTCACCTGTGATTAATTCAGCAAGAAAGCTCTCATGTGATCCTCAAGAAAGGAAAGGGGGTTAAGCCTGAAAATAGGAGGCATTTAGAATCAAACATACCCTAAACAATGGTCCAAGAAGTCCACCATCAAGAACTTCTGAAATGTAGCCACATGTCCTTGTTGGATCTAGTACACTGTGAAATGTAACTCGACTCCTAAATCCTGCAAAGATGTCATTTTCTCTTAACTGTAACATTTCTAAAGGATAGTACCACGAAAATACTCCTAAATCCTGCAAAGATGTCATTTTCTCTTAACTGTAACATTTCTAAAGGATAGTAAAATTACCCACCACGAAAATACTCATTGCACTATTTAGTGTATGTACCTTTGGGGAAGATAGCTTGATGACTGCACCACTTTTTGCCAACCATCACTGTTCCGTAGTCAAGTGGCTCAACCAGGCACCTTGATATTGCTGGCCTAGAGACTTCATCAGACTGGCTTGAAGAAGGCTTGACCAGTTGACTAACCTCACCATCAGAAGGCTTGGCTAAATTGCATTCAATGTCAACACCAAACAGTTTCTTAGTAGTTTTGGAAGGTAGGGTAGAATTTCCGGTTGGAATTCTTGAAGGACATGGTAACTCAAATGAATGATTCAAGGACAGTGAGGAACTGCAGTTGGAATTTGACCTAATTGGTTTATTGGTTGTCCCCTGAGACTCATAATCGATTACCATCTTGTCCTTGCCATGCTTTTCTATAGCAATACTTGTAGAGCTTGAGAAACATGCTGCATTTGATGCACCAGAACTACAGAATAGATCTTTTATTCTAGGACTGCTTGGTGAATCTTCTATGTTCAGATCAACACATTTATTCTGGATTCCCTTCTCTTGCTGAAATCCTGCTGGCTTGGGAAGGTCATGGCAGTGATCTTGACTGTCACCAAGGCCGCAACCAACGTTGAGATCAATCGCTGATCCTGGGAATTCTGTGCTTTTACCCAAGTCCATGTTCTTCTGCTGCATAGAACCAGATGGGCAAACTAAGACAAGATCATCCTGTTCCCATTGGCACACAGCAGCTGGATCTCCCTCCAGAGCTGCAACAAGAGTATTCAGCTCCTCCATGCTGTATCGGAAGACTACAAATTTTCTATTCATTTCACATGAACATAGAAGATTTGCATGGTTTAAGCAAGCAAAACGGTTCGGTGAGCATTGGCAACCGACAGCAGACAAATGGAGATCATAAAAGCATGAAAAGCATTCCCGGTCAGTTGAATGATAATCCCTATCCATCTTCTTACATTGCAAAAGAGCATTTGCCTCCCGTGCTGCAGCTTCCATTTTAACCCTTGTCTGAAATAGTGCAAAAAAATGTAAGTAATAGTTAATTCTTTGTGTGACAGCTGACAAATAATAAATGCCTAAATTAGGGAGTAGTACCTTAATTGCACTTGTCAGCATTCCATTCTTTCCACAGGTATCCAGCCATCTATATTCTCCCTGGTCACTCTTGCAGTTGCAAAGATTCATCCAAAGCTGTCTGACAGCTTCTTTTGCAGTTTTAAGTAATAACTTGTCATGTGATATTGATGTCTTGCGCCGCTGCTCTCTGTAGAGCTCGACAGCACATTGTCCATGAGGCAGCCAATCCACAGGAGCGACATTTACTGCCTCCGCACAGTTGAAGCCACAGTTGAACCCAGAATGGTAAGCTCGTGGTAGTGTCAGAACAAACTCACCAGGATTCTGGACAGCACGGTAAACAGGAACTCCTTCTGATTTTAGAACAGAAGGAGATAACTGCGTAACCTGCACCAAGAAAATTCAGAATGAAAATGGATGACGATGCAAATATTTGTATAGGAAGAGGATTTGTTCTCAGATGAACCACTATGCTGAACGCTGGCAGAAATTAGCAATCAACAAAACAGTTTTACCAAAATAATTTATCCTACTAAGAATCTATTACAAGTCCTGAAAAAATTGTGATCGAAAGCAGGTAATGGTACCAAATAAAGTACTACATTCATGAAAGAAAAGGGAATAATGTCTTGCTTTGAATTTTAAAGAGGCCAAGGAGTTTCCTGTTCTCATGAAAGCTTAGTTCCACAATTATTCAACTAGATTATTTTGCAAACAATGAGTTCACGTTATCAGAATCACTAGGTCATTACACAACATGAAAATGTTACCAGCTCATGTAGGAGATCAGGCTGTTCTTCAAACAGTCTTGGTAAGTTCCTTCTCATAGCTTCTTCCAGCTTCACCGCATCACCACCGGGAATACCATACCATACTTTTGGTTCACCAAAATGCATGTAATTCAGAGAATAAAGGAAATGATCTTCCACATGCTACAGCAAAGTTAAGAACAAGGATATATGAGAACATGGGCCATGAACAATAGATAGCGTAATATACATCTATTATGTAAACTATCATCTCAAGCGTACCAGGCTACTAGCATCTTTCAACCATATAAAGCAAATACACAACAAAATGTCTTCACCAAGTAAGGGTCAATTCTACTATATTACATCATGCACACAAATTTAGGAGTATTATACTACTACCCACATTTCACGAGATGAATGTGAAAATAAATGAATGAAAATCTTACCCAGCAGAATGATGAGAAGCACATCCCTACATAAAGCCAAGGGACTACAACACCAGATATATCCTCAGTTTCAAATGAAAGAACAGACCCAGGGCACCGGGGCAGATTATTCAAGTTCCAACAAGACAAACCATATGGATCTTGCTTATTTGCATCTGACGAAGACAATTTACCAAACCCACTACTAAACATTGCAGTGTCCAAATCAGCACCATAATTCACCTAGCCAAAGAAAGTTTGATGTCTATCAGTACAAATTAATAGATAAACAAGAAGATAATCTTCATATAAGCAATCAGAGTACCTCAACTTCATCACTAGGGCATACAACTATCCGCCAATATTCTCCCTCAATTTCCTCAACCGATGGTTGCCATAGTTCTTTGTGGTTTTTAATTTCAGAAAGAGAAATTTCATCACTTCCCTGCATTCCAAAATACTGTTGCTTGAACTCATCAGCATATTTCTGAAAAACTTCTAGTGTGAAATCTGAGCCAGATTGAAAGCCAAACTTCTCTTCTGGGTCTGCATAGTCAGTGCTTTCTGAAGTATTTGCGCTAGGGCGCCTGTGAGTCATCCCAAACCTCAGTCTCTTTCTTCTCTTTCTTTTCTTCTGAACTCGAGGTTGTGTTTTTTTCTTTGTGGGTTCACGGTTTTGAAGCTTGTCAACCTGTTGAACTCGGGTATTGAACTCTGTACATTCCCAGAAACCCTTCTCCTTCAGAGGACATGGTGGTTTCCAAGAAGATGGTGGAACAATACGACAAATTCCATACTTTTCTGCTTGAGGGCGAATGCTAGCAATGTACCCAATTGCATCTTTGAATTCCTGAGGTGAAAGAAGATTATACACTACTATCTAAAACAGCATATCTCATGGCATAGTTTTGGTAGTGAAATGTAGTCCACAAACCTCTTCAGTTGGGGTGAAAACAGGAGCATCATCAATTTCATGTCTATGTGATTCATCTGGACGCCACTTTCCATAATTCTGTTCATAAAATTAAAGAGGAACATAAATTAGGCACATAATAATCCTATAACTATAGGGGATTGGAAATGACAGCTTTGTGCTAATCAGTTGAAACTTTTCTAGGGCTTACAGCTGTAGCTCCACTACCATCTACATCGTAACTTCTTGATGAACAGAGATCCTGAAAAAGAGTAGTCATTACAAGATTAACTTTCTAGATTGAATATTTTACTTATTTGGGAGGTACTACAAGACAGGGATGTGCTTATAGTATGCAGACGTTTCTACCTCAAATTGTCACTTTAATGTTCAATAATGGAAAATAAATAATTCCGTGCGTTGCAGTTCATTATGATTTGTTCACATATTGGCATATCAATTTCCATTTGAGTTCATGAATTTGTTGATCCATTGATGGTATAACTGGATGAGAAATGTTAGTCTGGGCTTAGTAGAATCTGTTCATAGATCAACATCTCTATCTTTGTATAATTCATCCATGCACTTGCCAATTCAATTGTGCAGAGGTACCCAATCTGAACAGGAGTACAAAAAAAAATTAATCCCAATAGGCCAAGAACCGATTCGAGCTAGTCAGATCAACTCGAATTGTTCATAAGTTTGCACTGCCAATTTACAAATCAACATGATCTTTTGGCGAAAAGTTAGACCTTTTTCTCGCAAATCAAGCACGTCAACACAAACAACTATTACGCAGGAACAGATGCCAATCTGTTGGGGCACCCGAATTGCACAACAATTTTCAACCCTACCAATTCTCAGGCATGCATAAATTTTTCTCTAGGGCACATTCATCGATCCAGCTAATGTTCTCCCACCCCAATCTCAACCGCCCCCAAGAACCAGCACCAAACACATTCCTTCCCCCAAATTCGCATCTCACTGCCATCGATCCAACCAGCTAACACTGCCCTAGAATTCAATCGTCACGCAGACGTTTAAACAAGACAAGAAAGAATTCCCCACATAGTTCATATCAAGAAACCAGACACACAATTCACACAGACAGATACAACGTAATTATATCTAGTCGATCAAACCAAAACATAGTACTGCTCCCCAACCAACGAGAATTCCCTACGTACACAGTCGATTACCAACAACACTTCTTGAACAGAAACAAAACGGAAGAAAAGAAAAGAAAAGAATCCATCCATCCATGATATAAAAAAAACAGGGGCCCTGATCTACATGTATGTATACCCGCAAGACCAGTACCTGCGACGCCGCGGCCGTGGAGCCCGGCTCCGGCGAGGCAGTGCGGCCGCGCATTCGCCTTTTCTCGCCGCGGCGCGGGGGTCTGACGGGGCCGCCGTCCTCCTCCTGTAGGGAGGAGGAAGAAACCACGGGCGGCGAGATTTGTTGGTGTGGAGTCGAAGCTATCGCGGAAAAGAGAAGTCAGCGTCGCGCTTGGTTTTACAGGGGTAACGACCGCCCACGTGCCCTGCACGCCGGGACCCAGCAGGAGTTGTGGTTGGGGTGGTGGGTCCTGGGCGCTGTGTTATACTACTCGGTATAATTTAATACATTTTTCTTAATTAAAAATATATTATTTATGAATAATTCTAAGTTTTTTGGATTTAATAGTTTTAAAATAATAGCTAACAATTAAAGAGAGAATTTGGCTAGTGCGTCTTAGGTTACATTAATGATTTTTGTTTAAATAAATCATTTCAAGTCCAACATAGTACTTTATAATGAAGATATGAATTACACGACGCGTAGGATTTGATTAGGTGCATATACTTGCCTCACTATTTCTACAATAAAATAGTAATATGGACGAACCATTAACCTAAACTATATGTAAGATACATGTGTGCCTTGTAAAATGTAAACGATATGATGGATATAGATCTAATATAGCGTATGGGCGAACGCACCTAAGGCGAAAATAGAACACTGTAGGGCACCCACATGGAGTGGTAGTCGTTAGGACGGCGTGGGCGTGACTGGTTGTCGTGTAGTGGTAGGCACAATTGTAGCTCGAGTTGACATAGCAGTAGTACGTGTGGTAGTCGTTGTCGAAGTGGACCACCTCTTTATTGTTCCTCTCTCTGACCCTTGCCTGTGGAGCTCATCATTGTTGATCCTCTTAATCTGGAGCTCCTCCTGCAACTCATCTAGATGGATTTGGAGAGTGTGGATGTAAACCTACGCATGTATTATACGGTTGATCCACTTATTTGGCAAACTTGCAATCTAAGGTCTGCAAGGAAAATGAGATGATTACAAGCGATGCATGCATGAAATTATAGATAGGAAATGAACTACTTACTATGAATAGAGGACGGTGAAAGAATCGATTCCTAGGTCTTCACGTCGTCGAAAACCTGGACCATTGCATCACGTTTGTGCTTGCATTATGGCCATGGCTTGGAATGTGTGGATAGCCACGGAGGGGATTTCTATGCATATATGACTCCCTGGTTTTGAGTAGTAGCTTGGGGGGCCGCGGTCCAGGGGACCGTTGATGTGCGTGTCTTCCACGTAAAGGTCATGACCTCGAAACCCAGTCTATGCTCGTTGTCCTCTCCCACGCCTTGAGCTATCCACCTGTCTGCTATATTATGGTTGGAGGAGTGTGTTCGAGATACATGGGTTCTTTGGGTTGGACAATTTATAAGCCCTTGGATGTAAGTGGTGAACTTAAGGCACATGGAGTATGTGGCGGGTAAGGTGCGGTCTTTTCGGTTTGAAAAGAAGGTGCCAGTGTGCATCTTGGTTTGAAAAATGGCTAATTAGAGTGTGTTGTCACTTTGGGCTAAAAAAGAAGGTGGCAGTGTACTATCACCTTAGTCCGAAAAAGTTCGGGCTAGAAAGGAGGTGGCATGGTGTTGTAGTTTCTAACAGACTAAAGCCAAAAATCATGTAATGAAACAACTTTACAAAGAAACCAGAACAAAGAGGAGCATAACACCATGAATATCATAGCACGTAGTAAACACATATCAACTTATTACAAGGACCAACTAACTATAAGAGCATACGCACGGTTCCTCCTAGACGCAACCCCATGAGTGGTGCCAGCCCTAGACCGATGTTGTGCATGACCTGATGGGTAGGTCTAGTAGTCTAGTGTGTGCCGTGATTTGGCCAGGTGAGCAGCCAGTGCAGGAGTCACAATGTCTGGCCGGGTCAACTGGCTTGGTCCGAGCACATTAGAGAGCTGTGAACCTCATAGGACGTGGGCGGCCTAGTCCTTAGGGGGCTCAGCCAACCAGGCATACACTACGACATTGTTGTCATTGGAGTGTGCCTTGTGGCCTATCATCCCCCACCTACGTCCTATGGGCGGACCTGTCCTCCACGTAGTCCTCAAGATGTGCATGGTGGCCTACAAAGAAGATAGGATACAATTGAAATATGTTACCAAAGTCAAGCACATTGAGCTAGGAGGGAATAGTATACTTGGGCATACTAAGCTGATCCGTGGAACCATGGTCTTGTTCAAAAAAGTAGCCGTTAGTACAAAATTTCATGAGAAAGATTGTGTAAACATGTTTAATAGAATGCTACCTAAGAGCCGAGTAGGGGTAGTACAGTGCTAGGAAGAGCCCCCCACCATGTCTGGAGGAGGTGCGGTGGGAGCGTGTGATGTGAGCGATGTGTTGTGACTTCCCTCGAGCACGTACCATGAAAGCATAGGCAATCCCTGCACCATGTCGTTCCTCAGCCTCCTGCATAATGTTAGCGAGAATATGCGCTTGGCCTTGTCCTTGATCCAGCCAAGCAAGGCTCTAAGCCCGCTGTCCCCGATGTGAGACATAAGAGAGATCAAGTCATCATGAATCTCCCTAGCTAGATCGCTCTATGTGGCAAACAAAACATCTTAGAATCAATGTGACCATAAGAAATGGAATATAATTAATTGTGTGTTACTAACTGAGTGATGGAAGGTAGATTCTGGCTAGGTGGGGTATGTGTCTGCCGTGGTAGCAACGTGCCTCAGTTGATTCTCCACGACACACATGACCCGAAGCCTGGTGTATGTGTTGTACCACTTGATGTAGTCATCGTACATTGAGTGGTTGTACGGGTAGACTGTGAGGATATTCTGTAACACAAGTGCCCACTGCTGGACGTATGGCTCTATGCACTGGGCCCATCCTATATGTCCTATGACACCCTTCTTCATGTGCCTATAGATATTTTGAACATACAAAGGTTAGTAATTACGTGCTTAAGCTAGGCTATTGAGTAGGAAGTGGGAGAATCTGCAACTTACCCATGAATGTGCCCTTCCACATGATCGCCTACATCCATAGGGAATGCCTGTCATAGTTTGAAATTCCTTATGATGAGATGCACGGTGTACATCTCAACAATGATGTCATACACCGCGTGATGCCATGTCAGCCAAATGGTAGTGTCTTACATGCACTAGATGGACAGCCCCTCTAGTGCACAATACACAATGATGTCAGTAGTGAACTATCTCTAGATGACACGTTCATCTATTAGCTAGTCAAACATCATGACATACTCAGGGAACGACGCGTGCGAAGTCATCGAACTATAAATGGGCTGCAAAAATAGAGATTGGTGTGTACGTTAGTAAGTTCACTGTGAACGTATGAAACTAACCTGTCGGTGAAACCACAAGGTCCCTATGGTAGGATGGTCCACGGCATTGGACGGTAGCATGTAGAAGGCTGAGCTATAGGGACCTAGCTCAATATGTGGATGACTGATGTGGAAGTGCTTGAATGACCATAGCTGTAGTAGGAGAGGGCATTTGGAAAGTGTGAAGTTCGACACCATCCTCTGATACCCGTCACAAAGCCCGTGGTTTGTGGCAGTAGTACTGCTAGGCCCTAGGCGTGCTGTGGTATGTCATCCAACTTTGCGTTTGCTATGTTCCTGATGTAAATATCATGTGCTTGTCTATGATGTCCCCATGTGACAAGCAGAACATGACCTAATTGAAGAACCAAAGTAGATACACCTCTAAGTGCCGCCTCACAATGTAATCTCCGCATCGGGGGTCATCCTCTTTGGCTAAAAATTAACATGTACTGGTTACTAATGGTACTTTGAACAACAGCTAATATGGTAACGTGAAACAACACTTATGTAAAACTGGGTAAGCCACTTCTGCATGGGACCATGGGTGCTGATGAACTCTTTGTAAATGGCATTACCCGGTAGTGCCCCCTGAAACCTCCTAAGCAGCTGAGGGCCCCAGTCCGGATCTACATTTGTGGGCACCACCGCGTCCCCCATGCAAGGGAGACCAGTGAGGAATGGGAGGTGGAATGTGTATGTCTTAGGCTGCCAACGGTCAACAACCGTTGTGAGTAGGCACCTATCATACAGAAACCTTCTAGACACACCGCACCTATCCTGGGTGTCCTTGACTATGGCCTCCACCATCCTAGCAAGGGGGAGTGGTCCGAAAACCCTTAATCTATGTGTAGATAATTAGGAAACATTAG
The DNA here is from genome assembly GCA_017311315.1 of Dendrocalamus latiflorus. NCBI lineage: Eukaryota > Viridiplantae > Streptophyta > Magnoliopsida > Poales > Poaceae > Dendrocalamus > Dendrocalamus latiflorus. The sequence continues at coordinate 19,666,368 of CM029661.1, forward strand.
TGTAACCGAAGAAAACGCAACATGTGCCAAACGAAAGTTTACCCAATTCACATACCTAGGAATCCAATGAGGGTGGATTCTCCATGCCCTCATGGGGGTGTGCAACTACAATAGAGCAAGCTCGATGGGTGCCACACCATGCTGAGGCAAGCCAGTCGTCTAGTGGCTACAACGCATGGTGTCGATGGTCGAGTTGAGCAACTCATAATGCCACTCCGTAGCTATTGCATCATCCTCCATACCAGTTGAAAAACCATAAGATGTTAGTACGATAGAAAGTAATGGATCACATGGCAAACGTACAAGTAAAATAACATAATATAAATCTGCAAATAAAGTAACATAATATAAGGTAAATATGCAAGTAAAGTAACAAAACACTTGGTAAATCTGCAAGTAAAGTAATGTAGGTTACACATAAGGTATACATCATAGTAAAGTAACATAACGTAGTTCATAGTTAGATTACACATAGGGCATAGATCATACAACAAACTATGAACATAAGTTCAAATAGTGTCGGCAGCCCAATGGCTACCATCATCGATGGAGGTCCTAGCCACCCCATCCCTGTGGACTTCTCCTCCTTCCTGCTAGCCCCTTTGGTGAGAAAAATATTTAAACGTACACTCGATCTCCTTGCAAATTGAATATTTCTTCAAATGGGGCCTCGCTTTTGATTTATCCATATCATTCCTAGTATGTCGGGTCTGTTGACAACCAATTCATCCCTTCAGCCTATCAATGTCGGGGACCCACCTCTTCTTCTCCCAACTAGGATGGCTGGTGAATGATCGAATCACGCCAAAATCATACAGTTCTCCACTCCGTATTGCCATCACTTCTTCCTTCATGAAATATTCTAATAAGAATCTGCTGGATTTCTGTGCAACTATTGAACAAGTAGCCATCACATGTGCGCATGGCCTGTATAACAGACGAGGCTTGCTGCAAGTGCACAAACAAGTGTGCCTTCCAAGCATTCACTAATGAACAATTGTCTCATAGTTCTGTTGTAGATGTGAAACCCAAACACAAGTGAATGGGTGGACGTCAGCCGTGCTACGGTTCGGTGTCCATGAGAGTGAAAGTAACACGGGGGTTTATACAGGTTCAGGGGTCTGAGAGGACAGCCCTACTCTTGTCGATGACCTACGGGGTTCCTTGTGTGACGGGACCTCTTGGAGACACACCGGTTGAGATGACTATTTGTATTCCTTTTGATCTCAAGTTATAAATGAGAGATATATGTGGTATTTATAGGCTCTTGGGCCTGTACAAATGTCTGAAATAGCCCTTAATGAGATAGCTAGTCTATGAATACAAGTGAGGGTATTACTATCCTTTCTACGCATAACTGTAATCTCTTGGTGTGTATTTCATACATCCAATCCTTGGTTATATGGTACATGTATGGCTATCTGATAGTGGTCCCTCATCAGAGGTCATGCCCTAGGGCCAGTGGGGCCTCTCACATAGTAGGACCCATTGTGGGTAGAGCTATGTAGAGTAGGGGGCATTTCTACCATGGAATGGGTCTCGTTAGTGGAGGAATAGATTATTCCTCCAACACTAGCCCCTACCCCTTGACGCTAAGAACACTCAAAGGGGTAGTCTTGAATTGTCATACTTGCCATACTAAGGTTGGTGCTCAGCCAAAATTGGATGGATCTGAACTGTAGTTGTGTCTAGAACTGGGTGCTAAAACCATGGCAAATCCTCAGGCTTAATCAAATTTTCACCATCCCAATTATGCCAAAGCTCCTGGTTGTTCGAGACGACGAGGATAGGAATTGCGCGACCATGGGTGCACCCTAAGTGAGCACGAGAAGCTATGGACTAGGCCCTAGAGACACCTATCGCAAGATGGACGCGGGCTATATAAGCCCCCATCAGACGTCATTGCAGCGGGTGCCTGCAGCAAGCCTAGGTAAGGTGACCTCATGGTTTCCTTGAGCCTTCCCCTCTTTTCTTCTCTTTTGTTCCGCTATTCACCCAAGTGCCTGAGTTCGGTATTGCGCATGGGGCACTCTGGAGTTGGGGCCTAAGTGTTGGGGCCTAAGTGCAGGCATAGGTGTAGGGCACACATGCTAGGGCACAGGAGCTGTGCGTGGGCGCTGGGCACAATGCCATGCTGTGGGTGTTATGCGTGGGCGCTGGACACAGGGTGCGGGCATCGTGAGGCATTGATGCTATTGAAAATGTGGGCAATATTTTAATTCTAAATTTTACTAGGAGACAAATATAATAAAAAAACTAGTGATGCCAAACACAAAACTATCAGCAGGCTACTCATTGTACTTTAGAAAATACGCAAAGAAAATATAATATCAAAGTTGATCAAATGCGTAAACGACTTACTGTTGGGCTTGATGAAGAACAGGAAGTAGTGCAAGCTTGATGCAGTGTAGGACGTAGATGAAGCAGAGCAGTGAGCGGTCGCGCAGAGATGCGCTACCTAGAAACCTTATTGCCGCCCCTGTGCAGGTCTTCACAGCAGTAACGGCTCAGAAATACCACTCCTCTTCTTCACAATGCACGCCGAGAAGAAGAGTCGACGAGGTTCAGACGATGCAGCACAACAGCACAAGTTGGCAAAAGTGAGAGATGCAGACAATGAGAGACTCTCTACTGTATACCTTGGATGTCTCTAGGTATATATAGATGTGCAAATTATTCTCTGATAACTGCTCCATTGAACTGAAATAATTCACTGGTAACTACTCAATTATTCACTGGTAACTGATAACATTTCACCAGCAATTTACCCACTGGTAACTGCCTGTCATCAAAAACCCAATTAAGCCTCAAATTCAAATGTTTGAATCACATTCAAATAGAGAGAGACAGTGGTGGTCTGCTAAGTGGCGTGCCACATCATGGCACGGTCGCGCGTGTGTGTGATTAGCCAAAGCCCTGCTCATACCATCTCTATCCATATTCAAGGAGTGGTGAGAACTCCATCTTATAAATTGCTCTCTCCCCCTTACCTTAGCAATATGGTACTAAACCATTCACGCTTTAAAATTAAGGAAATGGACCTTACTCATATGGGACAATTTCTAACAGATGCTAAGGTGTTGGTCATAGGGCATCGGTGCTGGAGTGCTAGGACACCAGTTGTAGGGTGTCGGGTGTGACACAGGGGGCACTAGGCATAGCACGTGGGACACCAAGCTACAAGGTGTCGGTGCTGGGCTGCAGGGCATCGGGTGCGACAAGAGGGGCATTGGGAGCAGGGCGCCAGGTGCAACATGAGGGATGCTGACTTGCAAAACATCGGGTGCGGCGTGAGGGGCACTAGATTGTAGGGTGTTGGCATGAGGGAACCAGGTGTGTCTCCTTAGCTTCTCATTTGCCTACCTACAAAGCACTGGAGCACTGCTCCCCATTTCTTGTGGCTATAGGTCACATGGCATGTGTGACGTAGGGGTAGGGCACGTTGTCCGCTGGGTGGTTGTGAGCATAGGGTGCACATGACGGGCAGCGTTGTGTGGGTGCTGGGGCGTGCATGGCATGGGAGCTGGGGTGCACAGGGCGCATAGGGCAGAGACGCTGGGCATGCATGGCATGGGCGTTAGGGAGCTAGAGTGTGCACATGATGGGGTGCAGGCACTAGTGGCAAGGCATGGGCGCCAGGGTGCATAGGGCACAGGCACTAGTGATAGGGCACGGGTAGGGCATAAGCACCAGGGTGCGCAGGGCATAGGGTGTGGCAAGGCATAGGCACTAGCACCGGGGCGTAGGTGCTGGGGTGCGTAGAGCCTTCGGTGTAGGCCATCTAGCACTGTTGAAGCTATATATTCCATCTACTGTATAATTTATATACATATTGGTGTTCCTTTGCTGACATTATAGGTTTTCACTACTAGTTGCCATGGTAAGCACTGCAACTTCTCTCACCGAGGGAGAGGGGGAGAAAACTGGGATGAGGAAGCCAAGATGGAGGATTTGACTTATGATGATCCTGATAAGGAGGTTGAGATTCTTGATGATGACCCCACCAAGAAGGTTCCTGTGGGGTTTAACCTTCTTACCTCACTAAGGAGGAGAAGGTGGTGTTGGTGGCACTTGAGAGCCACCTTACCCTGGGAGACCTCCTATGGCTAAGACCAGAGGAATGCCTTTGCCCTCCGAAGGGGTACACTATCGTGCTCAAGGCTTGGTATGAGGTTGGCCTCAGGCTTCCATGCATCCATTCATTCGGATCCTCATACGGCATTACCAAGTGGAGCTTTCATACTTCTCGTCCAATCTTTTTGCCAGAGTGAGAGTGTTACTGTGGCGATGCAAGACGACGATTGAGGGTATGCACATGAAGCCTACCATTGTAGCCTTTGACCACTTCTTCCATCTCCAACGGTCGAATGGGAAGTTCATACCTCTGGGCTCATTGACTTCAACAGTCTGAACCAAGGCAAATATTCCTTTCATGCCACTAAGTACAACTAGAGTCGATCAAGGAAATAGTGGCTTTACTTAAAGGTGGAGGGCTTTCCATTCATTGGTGTCCAGCCCAAGATTACCCAAGATGGCTATCCTGAGATCCCTCCTCTTTCAGATGCCGATTGGGAGTTTGTTCATGCCACATCTGAGGTTCATAAGTGGAGTGGTGTTCGGGACTTGATGGAAGAAATGACTCTTTGGGATGCTAGCCCCTGGTTGATGAGAAGCGTGACTATAGAAGAGTCCCCAAAGATAAAGGTGAGCATGTTGGCTAGTCTTCTTCTCTGCTTATGAATTCCATTGACTTATGTGTCTAATGACCCCTTCTAATTTTGTGCAGTGTGCTCTCCGAGGAATTCCGTTGATGAGGCTGATTCGATTCTTGGGGAGATGACTGTCACTGAGTGTGAGGCACATGAGGAAGCTGGCATTTCTGATGGTCGAGGGTGCAATAGTATTGCTAATAGTTTGAAGCTAAAGGTGCCCCCTGAGGCAAACCTGTTCCAGATCCATCAAAGAGGAAGAAAGCCAAGGTTTTGGCCTCAGAGGGCATCATCAGGGTCCTTTCTCCAAAGAATTAATCAAAGATGAAGCCTTTTGCTGTAGGAATGAGGCCTCCTATTGTGGTAGCGAAGCCTCCCCTTGCGGGTGGTTTCTGATCCTGTGCTCTTGTCGCCACACGGCCTCTCGCGAGGCATCCTCCATGACCTAATGCCCCTAGCCATGCTTTAAGCAAGAGGAAGCTTCAAGATCCCAAGGCATCTCAAAGGTCACCCTGATATAAAAGGAAGTTGCAACCCCCTACCAGTGATCTGCCTCGTGTCCCCATCGTCGGGCCTGGGAGAAGAATTGATGGAGAGTCTTCTCAGAGCCGCATGACTTCTCAAGCCACAATGTCTTCCTCAAGCTTTAGCTCCTTGTTCCCCATAGGCTCTAGCTTCGTCAGGTCCCTTGTGTGATCACTGGAAGAGCGGTTAGAGGAGGAAGAGTTGGGCTTGGCTCCCTGTGGTGGCTTACCAACATTGCTACTCAGTACTGTGATGCCTTCGACTATCTTTTTGTTGACAAAGGTATGTGAGGTTTCTCTTCCTTTTCGGGCTCTTCCAATTGTTTGCCACCTTTCTTACCTTTTTCTCATTAATACTACCTATTGTGCCAGATGTTGTTGAGATAGGGGAACAAGTTGGTGATGTGGAGAAGGCAACGCCGATGGCCAAGGGCTCGAGAGGTAAAAAGAGCTTTGTTGGACTTGAGGTTCAAATAGTGGAGGATCATGATAAGGCCAAGAGCTACTCTTCCAGTGAGCTGCCCTCTTACACAATCCCGTACATTGATGATGACGATGCAGCAGTGCAAGTTCATCGCTTAACTGAGGAGTGTGTCAACAAGTACATGGCTCACTTTCACAGTACGCGAGATGTTGGGGAGTTTGCCCAGCTCTTTAAAGATCCGTTGGGTATTTCTATAAACCTCTACTTTCAAGTAACCTTATGGTCCTTCCTTTTGACCAATGCTTTATCTCTTCTAATGCTAGCAATTATGTGTTCCCTGCAGGCCACTTCCATCTCTAACATCATAAGGGATGAAGCCCCCAGGATGATAGAAGAGATGTTCTAATAGGCAGTGACTGAAGCTTAGCAAAGGGCCTCACAGATGGATGATGAGAGATTAAGGGCTGCAGAGTAGAAGCTAAAGGCCGCAGAGTAGAAGCTAAAGGCTGCAGAAGTAAAGCTACAAGTTGCTGCAGCGAAGTTGAAAGTTACTGAGGAAAAGCTTAAGGTTTCTAAGGAGAAGGTGAGGGTCATTTGCCAGGTAAACATGAGTTTGGAGGGGGATGTGACTAAGTCATGGCAGTGACTGAACCACTTCTGTGGGATCCAGAAGATAACCCTTGCTGCTTATAGATCCGTGGAGAGCATAGGGGCAAAGGTTGCCCTAGTCCCATCAGGATTGATGAAACCAAAGTGGTGGGTCCCTCTCCTTGAGGAGTACGTTGACTTGTATGCCAAGGTTGCCAAGGACTAGAGCCTGTCCTTTGCCACAATGCTTTGACAGCCAGGGCCCTTGTGTTGGATCGAAATCGGCGACAGAGGGGGGGGGGTGAATGTTGACTTTAAAAATTCGTCCCTCAAAAGTATCCTTGAATGAAACTTCTCTCTTATAGCTACAGGAAACTATGAAGAGTAAAGTAAATGCTCTCTGGCAACCAAAGACAAACCAGGAAATGAAGCAATGACATGAAGCAGACAATTGCAAAGATTAAAGAAAAAGACTGCCGAAAACAAAAGATCTAACCACAGGGAACTACTGTAAACCAGAATTAGTCACAGGAGAGGCAATGAGACCAAGACAACAGAAGATCATAGAAGAAACATTGAAGCAAAAGCTATTGCTAGAAATAGCAGGACAGCACTCAGGGACAGCCGGTCTGACCGCACTCTGTGCACCGATCAGACCGCCAGGTCACCACCGGTCGGACCGCTCTAGGGCCGGTCTGACCGTAGTGGCCTAGCCGGTCTGACCGCACTCTGTGCACCGGTCAGACCGCCAGGTCACCACCGGTCGAACCGCTCTAGGGCCGGTCAGACCGTAGTGGCCCAGCCGGTCAGACCGCTATAGAATCTCCGGTCAGACCGGCTCCCAAAGACTGAAAACAACAGTAAACCCGAAAAGGCTGAAATCAGCTGAAATTCGATTAAAGCTTCAAAAATATGTAATGCTGCAGATCTCTTCAGGCCAAGGGGACAAGGCTAAGACCAAAATAGCAGAGAGACTCTAAAACTCATGGGAATTCACCCAAGAAGAAGGGAATCAAGAATTGAACCAAAATCTGAAAAGTGACAAGAAAGATAGATAAAATTTAGATTTCTCCCTGCACACTCATTCTTTGCTTATGTCCTTTTGCAATTAGATTAGCAACAACTTCAGGACATGCCAGCAAAATCTCAAACCATCTCCTAAAGGAAAACAAGCAGTTTCATCATCCTCTGTACCCAAACCCTAGAAAGCTCAACAATAGAGGAGAAGATGACGAGGCTTTGAGAAATCACAAGAACCATTGAATCCTTCTCTTGTTCTTGAAAATGGAATGCCCAAGGGACCTTGTATTCATTCCCATCTCAAGGCAATCAAGAACCCACCAAGAGAGCAAGGATTGAACTCAAGACACAAGAAAACAAAGAAGGGACAGAGAAACTGCAGAAATTGAAATTCATCACAGAGAGAGCCAAAAGATGAAAACAGCCAACAAAATCATCCTTGTATTGATAGAGAGGAAGAGAGATGAATGATTACACAGGGTTTACAGCCATCTCCTCACATCAAGAACACAAGAACTTCTCTTCTCTCTCAGAGCCACACAGGGAGAACCAAAGCAACGACCACCTGCACTCTCCCAGCTACTCTCCAACAAAAAAAGCAAAAGAGATACAAAGCAAAACCAACCCCAAAAGCCTTAAAGACCATGCAGGAGACACTCCTCCTTTCATAGCCTCCCCCACTAATGGGTTTGATTTTCTCTTTACCCACTAAGCCTCCAACAACTCTTGTGCTTTACCCAAATCCACTTCATTTAGTGCAGCTTTGCGTATTTCCCAATACGCCCCTCCTGCACCTTCCGAGAAGCTTCCTCATTCCTTTCCTTCCAAGCCTCGCAGCTACCTCGAGCCCTCGCCGTCTTCAGCACACCTCAACCGTTCTGACCTCGGCACCACCTGCGCCTAGTCTGGTCCTCCGTGCCTCGCCACGACTCCATCTCGACGTCCTGCAGCCATCACAGACAAGAAACACATTACATAGAACTGCTCGACACATGTAAACACAATTAACATCAATGAATCATACTTAAGCAAGAAATGGCCCAAATGACTGATCGGAAAAAAGAATATGCCTCAAGCCTGACTAACCAAACCCGACTGAGCCAAATACCACCATGGCACGAAACGAACGAACCAAACTCAATCTTTCAAAATACTCGTCAATTACTCATCACAAACATGGGGTCATAACCACATGGTCTCTCACCTTGCCATGTCCCATCGCTGTGACAGCTCAGGCTAGCAGGTAGTACCGAGGGCCTCCATGGCCTTTTCACTTCAGAGGTGAGGAAGGCATCCCCAGGGGAGTGAGATGTGCTGAGGCCTCTGGTTGCAAGGTTTGTGAAGAGTGTTGCTTCATCGCTAGTTCTGAAAGTTCCTATGTCTTCATCGACGGACAGGAGCGTGATGATCCAGCAAGTGTATGACTTCCTGTTGACATGTTCTGTTTAGTAGAGATCAGTTGTGAATCATGCAAACTTGCTTAGTGTATTTCACTTTGGTGGATGATATATGTCTAACAACTTATGTAGCATCACATGTAGGAGCGTGATTATGTTTGCATTTTATCTCCTATGAGAATCCAGGATATGTTTAAGAAGGCAATTGGCATCAAGTATAAGAGGTGTGAGCAGAGGGGCCGAGCACCCAGGCGATCGAACCCTGTTGAAGAAAATAGGCCACGGGAGGTGGGTAGTTTAGTGGTGGGTACGATTGCCGCTTGGAGCTCCAATCCCTAGATAGGCCTCCTTTTTGCCACAGCCTTAGCTGGATGAGATGACATGGAGTTTTAGACACCTTTTGAAAGGCATAGTTGTCTTTCCATGTTTGGGACCTTTTTGGCCTTGCTCGTGAAGCCCTTGGTGGATCGAGTATGATAAGAGCATGTGTCCATGGCTACTAGGAGGGGATGTCTCCCTGGACCTATGAAGGTTTTTGTCTTGCATGATTGCCTTGCCCACAAATGAGTGCTCATGAGGGGATGTGAATATGTTAGGCATAGTTGGCCTTTGCCTGCATCAGGGCGAGGCAAGAAGCGACCTGGGGTCATTTGACATATGGCTTGGAGGCTAAAGGGGGGTTAATCCTTAGCACATCTATCAACTTGGGCATTAGGCCCAAATCATCACTCGTGCCTTGGGTCTAGCAAGGCACAAGATGCCACAGTGGAGGAAATGGATGCCAAGCCACTTTGGTCTTTTGCTAGGGGAGATCACGGGGGTCGTACACCCTAAGCATCATGAGGGTGAGATCCTTGTAGGGAAAGCATTGCGAGAGCTTAGGTGAGAGAAGTGAGACTTGTGAGATTTGTAGGGCGAGATTATTTCTTAACAACAGCGTGTTAGGGGGCAAATTCTTGTATTTAATCACAATGTGCTAGTAGAATAATTACGTGAAATAGGGTTGCCTTCTAATAGTAATGTGTTAGGTGGTAGCTTTTTCAACCATAAAACGAGCATACAAGAGGAAGAATACATGGGATAGGGCAATCCCTATACAGTAGCATGTTAGGGGGTAGCCCTTGCATCAACCATTGTTGTGTAAGAGGAACAAGCATGCGAGAATCTCATGTCTTCATTGCTTTAAACTGGTAATGTTCACATCACGATAGGTTCTGCTAGGGGCATAAGATAGAGATTTAAATGTAAACTTTCAAAGCTTGCCTGCATTCCACGCATGCTTCAGTTGCTTGTCTTTTAGGGTTGAAAACCAGTAGCGCCCGACCCTAGCACTGAGAAGATGAGGTAGGAGCCTTCCTATTTGGGATGAAGCTTCCCCTTCGATACTGGGTCGATAACTTTTTTAGCACTAGGCCATCGAGGAGGAAGGTGCGTTCCCTCACCCTGTTGTTGTAGAACCGAGGTAGCCTCCTGCTCGTATGCAACGTGTTTAAGGAGGGCTTGATCACAATCTCCTTAGCAAAGTCCACCTCAATTTTGTGGTTGTTCTTGTTCTGAGTGAAGTTAGCGGGTAGAGGTCCTCAGAGCATTTGCACTCAAAGGGAATGGTGGTGGACCTCTGTAGAAAGGACAACTTTTGCCTTATACATGAGCAAGAATGGGTGCTTCCAGTGGAATGGCTAGAAGTCATGTGTAATCCCCACAGGAATTAAGGAGCTCCTCCACCCAAGTCCCATGCCTGAGAGTACTTGCCTCAAGGCAGTGACGTATGCCTTGCAGGATTAGCCCATTAGCCCTTTCTATAACCCCATTGGTCTTTGGGTGGGCAACTAAGGTGAAGCAAAGGGTGGTACCAATGGAGTTACAGAAATCCCTGAAGAAAGATGCATCAAACTTAGTTTCGTTTTCTACGGTGAGTTTCTTGGGAACTCCAAAGAGGCACACAATATTCTTCCTGAAGAATCATTGCATGAGCAGGACGTGATGGAGGCTGGGGGCTTCGCCTCTACCCATTTTGTGAAATAATCCAATGCTACTACCACATGTTTATAGTCCTCCTTGGCTGATAGGAATGGTTCGAGTCGGTCCATCCCCCATTGGTTGAAAGACCTAGTGATTGGTATGGTGTGCAAGGGATTAGTAGGGGTGTGATGGTTGGTTGTCATCCTTTGGCACCATTCACATGACTTGATGATGCCAATGGTGTCTTGTACTATTGTGGGCCAATAGAAGCCTTAATGTAACGCTTTTGTCACAGTTGCTCTAGGCACGATGTGAGAACAACAAAGTCTTTCATGCATGTCAAGGAGGAGTGAAATACCTTCTTTCCTTGTGATGCACTTGAGTAGGCATATGCTCTATGCTTGTAAAGCTTTCCTATAATAATCACATAAGAATTAGCTTTAGAGAGTAGCCTGTAGGCCATTATTGCATCCTCAAGCTCCTCTCCTCCTTGTATGCATTTAATGATGGGAGTCATCCAAGAGGGAGGCAAGGTTGAAGTCTCATTGACCTCTGAAGGTAACTTGGCATTGGGCAGCATATTTAGAACTTCAAAGAAGATTTCTGGAGGAAGGGACTCCTGAGAGTCTATGGCATGGGCCAAACGATTCGCCCAGTGGTTATCTCCATGAGGGATCTAGCGAGCTTGAAGTCCAGTGAAGTGGTGTTCCATCTTTCGTACTCTGTCCAAGTATTTAGCCATTTTGGGGTCGAGGCATTAGTACGTTTCATCCATTTGATTGACGATTAGCTAGAAACCCCCTAAGATGAGCAGGTGTCAGATCCTCCATAGCCTTAGCAAGGTGTATTCCCATAAGTAGGGCTTCGTACTCAGCCATATTGTTTATGGGGTTAAAAGATTAGTGGAATGTGTACTCGAGTGCCTTCCTATCTGGGCTCACCAAGACAACCCCATCATCACCCTTCCAAATGCTTGGAGCCATCAAAGTATAATGTCCAATGCTTGCTAGGAAGGTTCAGGCCATTTGCTAGCGCTTCTTGGTTGGCTGGAGTTGGTGAAGTTGATGAGGACCTATGATTTGATGGAAATCCTTCCCATGAGCCTGAGGGAGAAAGGAGCTCAATGTCTTGTTTTGCTATCCTTCCGGTGGCCTCTTTGTTCCCCATAACATTATTGAGGGGGTAGCTTGATGGATTAGTTATAGGATGTCCAAGGAAGTAATGACGGAGCTTCCTTGACACCATGAGCAAGGCATAGCATATTTCTCTATTTCTGTGTAAATCGTCTTGGCACCCACAAGGGTCTTACTGACATAGTACACTAAATGTTGAATTCCTTCTTTTTCCTTAACTAGGATGTTTTTCACTGTGATCGGGGCTGCAACAAGCTATAGGAGAAGGGCCTCTCTAGGTCTTGAGCTCGTGAGAAGTGGAGGGGCTACCAGGTAGTATCTCATGTCTTTCGAGGCCTTGTGGGCCTTAGGGGTCCATAGGAAGCCTTCAAGCCTATGGACTACCTTAAAGAATGGGAGGCCTTTTTTCTGCTAATCGTGACACGAAGCGCTCGAGTGCAGCCATATGCCCTGTGAAGCATTGGACATCCTTAATGGACCAAGGTGGTTCCATTTCTAGGATCGTGTGAATCTTCTCTGGGTTTGCTTCGATGCCTTTTTGTGATACCAGGAAGCCTAGGAGCTTTCCTCCTTTTACACTGAAGGTTCATTTTTCTAGGTTTAGTTTGATAGAAAGTTTGCGGAGGTTGGTGAATGTCTCCCAGAGATCTTCAATATGTGTCAAGGCTAAAATGCTTTTCATGATGGCATCATCAGCATAAACCTCCACATTGCGGCCCAATTGGTCATTGACGATGAGGCAGACGAGGTGTTGGAAGGTGGCTTCAGTATTCTTCAACCCAAAGGGCATGTGTAGGTAGAAAAAGGTACCCACGAGGGTGATGAAGCTAGTCTTCTCCTTGTCCTCCTTTGCCATATGAACCAGATGGTAACCTGAGTATACGTCTAAGAAACTAATCAATTCACACCCAGTGGTGGAGTCGATAAGTTGGTCGATGCGCGGGAGGGGGTAGTCATCCTTAGGACATGCCTTATTAAGATTGGTGAAGTCGATGCACATGCACCACTTGCCGAGACTTTTTGACTACAACAGGATTGACTAGCCACTCTGAGTACCAAACCTTTAGATAAGGTTACCTTTTGAGAGCTTATCAATGTCATCTTTTATGGCTTGACATCGCTTTGAGGAAAGTTTTCGGAGCTTTTGCTTCATCAGAGGGTACTCGGGTCTCACTGTGATGTGATACTGGACCACATCCCGAGGGCACTTGTCATGTCTAACGGTGTCTAGGTGAGCATGTCAGTGTTGGATTTTAGAAACTCTATGAGCTCCTTCTCCAGTTTTTTTGGGAGATTAGCCTAGCTAAAGAGTCATACTTCTTTTAGGTCCCCCTTCAAGTGAGGCTTGAGAGTACTTTGTTAGAGGGAACCCATCCTTGGTGTGTCCTTGCGGAAGTGTCAAGGGCACCTCCTCCCTTGTGTCCTTAAGTTTAAGGAAGTTGATGTCTAGAGTTGGTTACTGCATTGTGATATAGCCGATGAGCCAAGTCTTTGTCACCCTTCACAGAGATGACCCCACGAGGGCTTGGTATCTTTAGGCATAAATAGTTTTGATGAACCACTACATAGAAGCAATTGAGAGTTGCTCTTCCCATGATAGCGTTGAATGGGGACTTGATGTCAATGACATCGAATTTGATAGCTTTTGTGCGATGATTTGCTTGTGTTCCAAATGTCATGAGGAGTTCAATCCTCCCAAGGGGTTGGATAGATTTTCCTAGTATAAAGCCGGTGAGGGGACTACTGGATGGAAGTAGGATACTATGATGATAGCCCCCGTGACTCCCACAGCTCCTTGAGTGCGCAGAGGTAGAGTATGTCTGCAGAGCTTCCCTATCAACAAGGATGCGGGAGACCTCATAATTGGATATTGTGGCGGTTACCAAGAGGGCATTGTCAAGGGGGGAACCTTAGGCCTTTTGCATCCTTAGCAGTGAATCTAAGCAGAGTGCTTGCCCATTTGGGAGTGGTGCTTTGAGGGGCCAACCATATGGCGTTGACCACTCAAACGTACTCCTTTCACTGGTGCTTGTCCCCATGCTTGGAGGTCGAGCCTCCATTATGATATTTACTTATCTTTGTAGCACCTGGAAGGGGAGTTCTTGCTCAACATCTTGTGGGTATCTCCTCAGGGGTGGATAACCGTGAGGCCTACGTTGGGGGTGGTTGGCTTGCCTAAGGGGCATTTCCTCCACGGCCTTAGGACATTGTGGTAACCCTCCGCGCGACTCGGGGCCACGTTTGAGGAGTTTCACTACTTCAGTGGCATACTAATGGCACTCATTCGTGTCATGCTCATTCATTTTGTGGTAGGCACACTAGTGACCATCATCTTGGTTTGGGTTGTTCCTCTTTTCATAGTGGCCTTCATCTGGATGCCCCTTCCAGTGACCCTTAACCCTGACTCCTTCTTGGATCCTTTGGAGGAATTGCCTCCGCGAGATGGGATAGTAGGGCTTTCCTGTGATGTGGTGTCGACCACGATTAGGACTCTAGAATCATGTCCCCCGCTAGAGCGACCCCTTTGATCTTTGTTCTTTTTCCCATAGAAGCCTTTTGACTTCTTCCTAGGGGAGTTGCTTTCGGCTTACGGGAGAAACCCCTTGTTTAGCAAGTTGTCTTCTTCTCCCTAGGCGTATTTTTTCAATGACCTTGAAGAGTTCATGTGTTGTTTTCAAGGGATTCCTTCTCAGTGCACAATTAAGCTCGCTCAGGAGCAGTCATTTGAGTCAATATCATACTGGGTTTTACACTCACACATGTACTGTTCTGTAAACGCACATAACCATTAATCCATTAGGAAATCAACACTTGATCCACTTAATATTTTTAGCACATCCTTAACCTAAACTAGCACCTTGTGCTTCCTCGCATCGTGGTTTGATCAAACCTTTAACCTTTTGGTTTGGGGGCAAAAAAGACGTTTTGCCCCCCCAAACCACCTTTCGTAAAGTTTCGTGATTCCTTTGCTTGAAGTAGCCTCGCGCTTCATCTTTAACTCTTTGTGTCCCCAACAACTTGCCACCCATGTATCTGGATCTCACTGAACCATCCTCGCTTGCAAATGGGCCCAAGTCACTTGATAGGCCACATGCATTTCCTCGCACCATGACAACACCCAGACTTATCCGACCACACCGACCTCAGCTCCTCCTTGAGCTTAGTCTTGGGCCCCTGTAATTGCCTTTCATGACCACCATCGGTAGCTCGCGCTTCGGCTCCTTATATTCTTGCGTTGTAACTACCCCACAAGCCTCATTCATCTTCCGGTAGCACCTTAATCGCTCTAGACCTCAGCTCCTCCCCGAGCCTAGTCCTGATCCCTTGACCGCTTTGGACCTCAACGCCCATCGCCTAGTCCCAGTCAGGTTCACCTCACCATGACCTAACTCTGGAATCCTACAACCAATAGGCACTTGCTATTTGCATGTTCTTGGGATTGCCTGGTTTTGCTCAAGAGAAGGGTGACTTTGGGGTTTTGATCTTATGGACGTTTTGGTTTGAGTCCGTACTGTAATCTAGCTTAATATGATATGTAAGAACCCATCCAAGATCATCTAGTTCATCAAAGACTCACGGGCAAGAGCAGATTGATGTTTCTCTCAGTTGCTTGACTTTGGTATAACCTTGTTTGTTTTGGATAAAAGTAGGAACTTTGACATTGATCTTTATGATCTATGATTGGAATTGATTTCTAATATCCTAGAGAATGCGTGCACCATGTTTTAGGTTATTTTGAGCTGTGGATCAAAAGTTGCATCATTTCTTAGTTTAAAATCGTGCTATTTTCAGCTCTATCTAGAGGGGTCGATTAGACCGCCCTTGGATCAGTCAATCTGCACAAGGGCTGGTTAGACCGCCTTGGTCTTGTGGTCCGATTGCTCCTACCGGTTAGGCCGGCATGAGCACTGTGGTCATACCATCTGGGCAAAAATAAGTCCGTTTGGCTCAGTTTTTCTTAGAGCTTTTCTTGTGAGTGATTTGTCTCTGGTCTTACAGCTTCTCATAATTATTAGAGTGAAGAATTTGGCTCTCTTTAAGAAATATGTAAGAAAACTTTGGATTTAATTTGAGCTTCTACTCACCTACTTTAGTCTCTGTTCTCGGTTGTAAAAATAAAAGAGCGTTGCATCAAAATACGAAAATTGCACCTTTGTACTACCAGGCACCAAAATCTAGAACGAATAAATTCCACAAAAAGCCGTAAGGCCACAGGCTGGTCCCCAGAGTCTCCTCCCCGCACGCAAACTCTATGAAACCCTCCTGCGCTTCCTTATCCTTCCCCCAATCTCTCGCCATTTCTCCCAGTCCCTCAAAAACCTCTCTCGCCCACACAACCCCTCGAATCCACCCCCTCCCCCTCTTTCTTTCCCTTAGGGTTTCGCGAACTCTCCAGGCCAGGCTCCTCCTTGCTCTCGCTCTCAGCCATGGCGACCACGACGTTCCCCACCTCGACCCCCTTCTTGGCTCACCACGGCCGCCGGCGCCCTTCCCCCTCCGTCTCCGTCCGCACCGCGGCGGCGGTGTACGGGCGCGGGGGCAGGCGGTGGCGGCCGCTGCGGGTGGCGTGCGAGAAAGTGGTCGGGATCGACCTCGGGACCACCAACTCCGCAGTGGCGGCAATGGAGGGCGGCAAGCCCACGATCGTTACAAACGCCGAGGGCGCGCGGACCACGCCATCGGTGGTGGCGTACACCAAGTCTGGCGACCGGCTGGTGGGCCAGATCGCCAAGCGCCAGGCGGTGGTCAACCCGGAGAACACCTTCTTCTCCGTGAAGCGGTTCATCGGCCGCAAGATGAACGAAGTCGACGAGGAGTCCAAGCAGGTCTCCTACCGCGTCATCAGGGACGATAACGGCAACGTCAAGCTCGACTGCCCCGCAATTGGGAAGCAGTTCGCTGCCGAGGAGATCTCTGCGCAGGTATAGGGCCGATTTCTGATTTATCTGCGTTTGTTCTTATGATTAGTTGTATTTTTCGTTCTAACATTGTGTAGTAATCCCAGGGAAGGTGGTGCATTATTTTCCTTATGCTTCTGTTGAGGGAATTCATAGGCCTAGAATTTAGAAAGCTTGTCCTAATATTGTAATTCTTTTGCACCGTTTACAATAGTAATAATCCTGAAAGTTTGCAGTGTGTAGGTTTGTCCATTAATAGTAATTATAATCCAGAAAATTTGATGGATGACCTTGTAAATTTTCTTGTTTGTGCCCGTATGCCCCTAAAATTAAGGCACTTCTTTGATTGTAGCGACACTTGATGGAAATCTCACAAATAGATGCTTTATATAGCATACGTCATGAGGCTTTAGAAGACCTCTAGAAGGGGGAAAGCATTTTTCAACAGGATTAATACTGGGAATAATACATTTAGACTGAACAGCTTCATAATCTCCTTATAATTTTAAGTACGTTCATAATGATGGTACTTGCAGTCTATTTTTGTTTACTCAGCTTAAGATTTCACATGCCTAGAAAGTGAAAACCGTGAGCTGTATTTGTAGTGCAAATTCTGTGTACATTTGTTTTCATCAAATGTAATATTTGCTGCTTCTGCTACTCTATCTGCTTCTAATTAATTGTTGTTGGGAGTCTGTTGGTAGGTATTGAAATAAAAATGAATAATCTGCAAAAGTGCAGTTTTGTAGTTGTATAGTGATCTGCAATCTACTTTCCATAGGTTAGATCAAAATAATTTTTGATACGAAATGCTGCTCCAATCCAGGCTGTTAAACTTTTTGTGTTTTCCAGGTGCTGAGAAAGCTGGTGGATGATGCATCAAAGTTCTTGAATGACAAGGTCACAAAGGCAGTGATCACAGTTCCCGCATATTTCAATGATTCACAAAGGACAGCAACAAAAGATGCTGGCCGCATTGCTGGGTTGGAGGTTCTCCGTATTATAAATGAGCCTACTGCTGCATCGTTAGCATATGGTTTTGAAAAAAAGAACAACGAAACAATTCTGGTTTTTGACCTGGGAGGTGGCACCTTCGATGTTTCAGGTATCTACCCTGGATTTTGTCATTTTTGTGAGCACACACTTGAATTGAAGTTGTTTTTAAACTTGAGGCTCAGTTATTGCGGTGTATTTAACTTTCCACAGTTATGTCTAAGCATTTATAATGTTTCAGTTGTATAATAGTCAAAATAGCTAAGGAATGTAGTAGTAGTGATCAATCGATTTTAACCTTTTTCATGAAGATGTGGGTGGTCAAATTTATCATTCATTCAGTTTTGCTATGTGGTTTAGCTCTAGTAATTGAAATGTGTTTAGATACTCCAGCTAGTCACACTTGTTACAGTGGGAAGTGTGAAGTGAAACATTTCACTCTTTGATCAGTACAATGATATTTTGAATACTTAGATACAAGGTTATCACGGCACTCCGGTAAGTCGCCGGTAAGTCGCGGCAAGACCAGGACGTTTGGACGCCTAGTCGACTAGGCATCAGCCATGGCGATAATTAGACGATAGTAATAAATACAAGTAATACCTTATATGACTGAAAATTAAATAACCATAAAACATAATAGCACAATTTATCCAAACAATGTCCATAATAGCAAATATCATAGTTGCCTTAAAATTTCGTAACTCTTAGTTAATTTTCTTAATCCTTAGATCTAAATCCAACCATCCAGATCATTTTCCTCATTCCATATAAATCCATCCTAACTCTTAGATCCAGATCCAACCATCTAGATCATTCTTCTCATTCCATATAAACCCATCCTAACCCTTAGATCTAGATCCAACCATCCAGATCATTCCCCTCATTCCATATAAATCCATCCTAACCCTAACCTCACTCAACTCCCACCCACCTAACCACCAGCCCCCCCCATCCTTCCCAGAGTGCTGCCACCTCCTCTCCTCTGCCTTGCCCTCCAACGCCGAAGCACCACCGCCCCCATCCACCTCGCCGCCTCCTTCCTCGGCCCTGCCGTCCACCTCGCCGCCCGCCTCCTTCCTCGGCCCCGCCCTCCACCTCGTCACCTCCTTCCTCGGCCCCGCCATCCACCTCGCCACCTCCTTCCTCTGCCCCACCCTCTACCTCGCGCCTCTTTCCTCGGCCTCGCCCTCTCTGCCCCACCCTCCACCTCACCGCCTCCTTCCTTTGCCCCGCTAGAGAGGGAAGCCGATGGCAAGAGTACGCTAGAGGGAGGCACTGACACCTCTTCCCCCGCCTCCAACACCGTGGCCACTTGGGCATCGCGGCCTCCTCTTGCACAGCCCACCATTGCGCCGATGACGAGGAGGGCCGCAGCCTTACTCCTCAGCCCTGGGCGACGAGCCTTGGTGTTCCCCTCCGGCCGCCAGGTGTCAGGACAACCATGCTTAGATTAGTGACATAAGAACAGTCTAGGTATATCTCTTATAAAAAGTAATTTCACAATGCTATGATCTTTGGAACTTTTATAAATATGTTTTAAGAACTAACAGTTTGCATTCAGAAGACCATGAAAAGTAAAAAAAAAAAATTCAAGATTTTGCAACTGAAGGGACTGTCATATAACATGTTCTGTGCATATGGTGGCAACTTGATATGCATGGAAAGCTATTTCATTGTAATGTATTATTGTGACAATGCTTTTGGGTGTTTTTCTTCTCTAGTTTTTTTTAATAGATGGGCTTGATTTAAATTATCTGTTTTCAGTCTCTTAGATCATAGTTCAGTTCCTTATTATATTTCCGGTGATGATTTCAGTTCTCGAGGTCGGAGATGGTGTTTTTGAGGTGCTGTCTTCATCAGGCGATACTCACCTTGGTGGTGATGACTTTGACAAGGTGAGTTACTTTCTTCCCATGTTTGTCCAACAGATGCCTGTGTATATTTTTTTGATGTTTGTTGAAGTATAAATTTAGCTCCAATCCGCATTGTGTTATCTTATGTTTGTAACCTTACTTGTAAGATGGATGCATTAATGCATTATGGATCTTTACAATGTGACATAAAACCTAAAACAATGTTATTTGTGTTCATATGAATTCAGTCTTGCAACCTGACTCTGAAGAATTGATTTTGAAGATGCTCAGCTGTTCAGCAGGTTCTTGATAAGTTGATATTTGTGTTTTTACATGTACTATCTCGATTAGTTTTGTATCGATTCCATAGGAATCTTTGATTGCCTGCAATTCACTGGTTCGGAACAATTAGGGAAGCAATGAGTGATCGAGAGGTTAGGCACCAAGCATCTCTGTGCCTTAACTTTTTTTAGTGTGCTTATGTGTACCCTTAATTTAGAATCCACATTAGCTGCAAATATGTACAACTTGCTGGGCCAAAGAGATGAACGAAGGCTCTACTCAATATCTTGTGGGCTAAAACCATCCTTTGCTAATGGAATTGCTCATTATGTTCTGTTGCACTTGATATAGTTGTTTGGCTAAGTTTATATTTATAATAATCTACAGTAGCTGTTAGTAAGATGTTTCAGCATCTTTCAAAGGTTCTGCAAGATGTATATCCTCACAATATCATTTTCACTTCCAGAGAATTGTCGATTGGCTGGCTGCAAACTTCAAGAATGATGAGGGTATTGACCTACTGAAAGACAAGCAAGCACTGCAGCGACTTACAGAAGCAGCTGAGAAGGCAAAGATGGAGCTGTCGTCTTTGACCCAAACAAACATTAGGTTAGTTTGCCCAACTTCCCCGTTTGTGCTGTCAACATTGGCCTTCTGCCTGTTTCAGTTGATCTAACTTGTTTGTGCTTCTTTCAGCTTACCTTTTATTACTGCTACTGCTGATGGCCCGAAGCATATTGAGACAACCCTTACCAGGGCTAAATTTGAGGAGCTATGTTCAGATCTTCTTGACAGGTACATATGGTCATGCCTCGAGTCAATGCTCGCATGAAAGCTTAGACATGCATAATTGTGTTTCTTTACTTGCTTCTTACAACTATTTATCTGAACATCTTATGAAAGCACATGTTGCTAATATTTTTTATTAACATGCTAATATTTTTAGCAACTGTCATCCAGGCTGAAGACCCCTGTGGACAATGCCCTTAGAGATGCGAAGTTGTCATTTAAAGACGTAGATGAGGTGATTCTTGTGGGTGGCTCCACCAGAATTCCAGCTGTTCAGGACCTTGTCAAGAAAATGACAGGAAAGGATCCCAATGTGACTGTAAACCCTGATGAGGTTGTTGCACTTGGAGCAGCCGTGCAGGTGAGTTAATGAGAAATCCTGTTTTCTTTATTAAAGCCAAATTAAGACTGGGATCTTTTTACAGTCCAATTAAAACAATAATCAGATAGAAATGCTATCTTCACAACATGCTAGACGAATATATGGCTGCAAATACGGTATTCTAAATGAAAACCACACAAAATATTCTTAGAACATCGTAGATGATAATGGCAGCATTGGAAAGTAACAAATGTTTTTATGGATGGTCTAGTGTTGGTTTGATATTTTGAATTATTAGGGTATAGTTGTATTACTATTTCTGAATAGCAAAATTTTGACGACAGGCAGGAGTGTTGTCTGGTGATGTGAGCGACATTGTTCTTCTTGACGTCACGCCACTGTCTCTTGGTTTGGAGACATTGGGTGGAGTCATGACCAAGATTATCCCAAGGAACACAACACTGCCTACATCAAAGTCAGAAGTCTTCTCAACTGCTGCTGATGGCCAGACTAGTGTGGAGATCAATGTTCTGCAAGGAGAAAGAGAGTTTGTCAGGGACAACAAATCTCTTGGTAGCTTCCGGCTTGATGGCATTCCTCCTGCCCAACGTGGTGTTCCACAAATCGAAGTAAAGTTTGATATTGATGCCAACGGTATCCTATCTGTCACCGCTGTGGACAAAGGCACAGGAAAGAAGCAGGACATTACAATCACCGGGGCCAGCACGTTGCCAAAGGATGAGGTATGTCTTGAGCAGCACTAGCCTGTCAAGATTTTAATCGAATGCTGTATTGTACTTTTGATGTGCTCAGTTTTGTAGCGTTCAACTTGTCTGATGTATTGGACTAACATCCATAAAAAACTGTTCAGGTGGAGAGGATGGTTGAAGAAGCTGAGAAGTTCGCAAAGGAGGATAAAGAGAAGAGAGATGCGATTGACACCAAGAACCAGGCGGAGTCTGTCATCTACCAGACCGAGAAACAACTAAAGGAGCTTGGAGACAAGGTCCCAGGTGAAGTCAAGGAGAAGGTTGAGGCGAAGTTGAAGGAACTTCAGGACGCTGTTGCCGGTGGCTCGACACAGACGATGAAGGATGCATTATCTGCATTGAACCAGGAAGTGATGCAGCTTGGGCAGGTCCTCTACCAGCAGCAGGGTGCCTCTGGAGCAGCAGGCCCTACCCCTGGAGCTGACGCCGCTGCCGGCTCTGCTGGTCCATCTGAGAAGCCAGGCGATGAAGGCGACGTCATCGATGCTGATTTTACAGACAGCAAATGAGTAGTTAGGACGACATTTGGAGGAAAATCTTGAAATTTGCTCGACGAGATTGTGTAGGATTTGGGGTTGTACCTTTTTGTTACATTGGCACCTTGTTTCCTATCCGTTGTGGAGTTTTGGATGGCGGAGTTGAGTTTGAAAAGTTCAGTTTTCACTTCCAAATGAATACATACTTGTTGATAGGTGTCAGTACGAATATGGACAGTAAATTTAGAAGCATCTCCGTCGGATACGAAGATCATCAAGGATGGGACTTACGGAGAAGCACAAGAATGATCAAGTATATTCAATATAAGTATCTAGCGTTTTAAAATAGCCTTTTCTCTTCCATTATAATGGGTTTTATACATACGAGAGAGGCAGACAAGTGAAGTTATAGTTTGCCTTTAAAGTCTAGCTTACTTCTAAGTATATCTATGTCATTTGTTTCAAGCGGTCCTATCATGTTTGGGACTCTAGAATTGGTTCGTAGCAAGCTTTGGTCTCCGTCTAGGGTTGATCTCGGACCTCTCCTGAGTTAGCCCTGGACCTCGCCCTAGGTTGGCCCTAGGCCCCTTTGAGATTGGCCTTGTGTACCTCGGGGTTAGCCCTGGACCCCTTCGAAGTTGGTCTCACGTACTTCGCTCGGGTTGGTCTCGCGGACCTCGTTGAGGTTGGTCTAGCGAACATGGCTCGATGTAGACCTTCCAACAGGTGTCGTTGTTCTGAGGTGGTCATGGGCCCGATGTCGCACGGAGACACTCCCCCAATAGTAGCCCCTCACTGATCTGGCTAGTTGTTCATTGCCCGTTTGGGCCGGCGCACCAACCTAAGGAAGGGGTCAGCACGCTGCCTCGGGCTAACGATCCTCTTGGTAACCCACAATGAGTTGACAAGGCATTTAGGTTACCTTGCATTGGAGCGGGCTTGAGGTGGTAGTTCGACGTCCGTTGGCCCGAGGGGTCAGACTTGGGCTCACCAACGTCGGGTCTCCAAGGCGGGTTCACACCCTTCCCGAAGGCACACATTCCTTCGTGGAGATATCCTATGTCCTATGTGTTGTCGGGGCAGCATGGATGGGGTTTTGCAATGACACACATTTCAAGAAACAATGCTACTCGTGTGTCATCCGGGGTTACTATTCATGGGCACTATTCCGTGGATTGAGTGCACACCATGCCTTGAGCAAAGTCACCATATGGACTTGGGGGCTTGGATGAACATGGTCCACAGTGGACCACATCTGACCTATGTATACCCTTCCCCATTGGTTGGCTCCCCCTTCTAGCACTTACCCCCCAGGTTCCTCTCTGCCATGTGCCCCTCGACTGCCCTGGGTCGCTCTGGCTTGTGCCCCTGGCTGCCCCAAGACTGAACGCCTTGTGCCCCTCGGCTACTCTGGGGTTGCTCTACCTTGCGCTCCCCTGTGCCCCTTAGGGCTTCTGCCTTACTTCGCCTAGGGTAGCCTAGGGCTCCCGCCTTGCACCATCTAAGACCCCTAGGGTCCTTACCTCCGAGGGCCTCCCGCCTTACGCCCCTGGGCTCCCTAGAACCACATGCCTTGTGCTCCCCGGTGCCCCTCGAGGCTTTTGCCTTGCCTCGCTCGAGGCTCCCGCCTTGCACCGTCCGGACCCACGGGGTCCTTGCCTCTGAGGGCGCCGCCGAAGACTGGAACCCCCCCCCGGAATTCTTGCCTCGTGCTACCTAGGACCCCGATTGAGGTGGGACAGACTATGGAGGGCACTCGTCGTTGCGTGAACTCATCAGGATGGGCGTGGATATACCGCTAGTCTAAGGTGCGATGCGCCAACACACCGAGATGTTCAAGGTTGGTAAATGTACCCGAGATTAGCCTAATGAGGTCCAACCTTCAAGGTGAGGGCATAGGCACTAAACCATTGTCTGCTCGACCCATCGAGGCACGGTGCTAGAAGCTCAGAAGCGTGCCATGTGTTGGCTTATGGGGGCGTGGCCCATAAAGTAAGGAGTGCCTGACACAAGACTATGCTTTGCCGATGGATGGCCCTCAAGGCTTATCACATTGCGCTAAGGTGATGTGCTGGCACTTATCAATGTAAAGCAACCGATCCAATGGGCACGTATAACTAAGGGGAAGCCGATATGAGAGACCATGTGGAGGTGTCCCCATGTTTGTGATAAGTAATTGACTCGTTGTTGTGGTTACTGACCAAACAGAGAGAGAGATGGTAGTGGAGAGGTGGGAGTGTTCTGCCTCACCCTCCCCCTCATCCTGATATATATATTCACATGGAGTATGCTTTTACAGTTATGCCCTTACATCCGTACATCCCCATCAGGGGCACTTATGTCATTACACATGTTACTCTGGTTCTTATAACGTCCTAACAGGCCTGCTGGGCTTAGGTAGGGGCCACCCGTACAACAGGAGCCTCTCATGGTGAAGGGCTTCACAGGGCCGAAGCCATGTCGCCGAGTCCTTTGGCCCCCTCCGTCCCCTGCGGCCTGTGAATTTCTCCAAGCTTGCGGTTGGGGAGCTCGAGGTGTGGGATGGAAGGTGATGTCGAAGTACAGCGGAGCTGGCGCCTTATCGGAAGCAGATGCGCGCGCGCTCCGTCCCCTACCCTTCGACCGGGTGGCAGCGGAGGCTGACGCCTAGTCGAAGTAGACGCGCGCGCGCTCCGTCCTCTACCCCTCGAACGGGTGGCAGCGGAGGCTGGCGCCTAAGTCGAAGTAGACGCGCGCGCGCTCCGTCCCCTACCCTTCGAACGGGTGGCGGCGGAGGCTGGCGTCTAGTCGGAGTAGACGCGCTCGCGCTCCGTCCCCTACCCCTCGAACGGGTGGCAGCGGAGGCTGGCGCCTAAGTCGAAGTAGATGCGCGCGCTCCGTCCCCTACCCCTCGAATGGGTGGCAGCGGAGGCTGGCGCCTAGTCGAAATAGACGCGCGCGCGCTCCGGCCCCTACCCCTCGAACGGGTGGCAGCGGAGGCTAGCGCCTAGCTCGAAGTAGACGCGCGCGCGCTCCGTCCCCTACCCTCGAACGGGTGGCAGCGGAGGCTGGCGCCTAGCTCGAAGTAGACGTACGCGCGCTCCATCTCCTACCCTTCGAACGGGTGGCAGCGGAGGCTGGCGCCTAAGTCGAAGTAGACGCGCGCGCGCTCCGTCCCCTACCCCTCGAACAGGTGGCAGCGGAGGCTGGCGCCTAGTCGAAATAGATGCGCGCGCGCTTCGTCCCCTACCCTTCGAACGGTTGGCGGCGGAGGCTAGCGTCTAGCTCGAAGTAGACGCGCGCGCTCTGTCCCCTACCCCTCGAATGGGTGGCAGCAGAGGCTGGCGCCTAGCTCGAAGTAGACGCGCGCGCGCTCCGTCCCCTACGCTTCGAACGGGTGGCGGCGGAGGCTGGCGCCTAGTCGAAGTAGACGCACGCGCGCTCCGTCCCCTACCCTTCGAACGGGTGGCAGCGGAGGCTGGCGCCAAGTCGAAGTAGACGCGCGCGCGCTCCGTCCCCTACCCTTCGAACGGGTGGCAGCGGAGGCTGGCGCCTAGTCGAAGTAGACGCGCGCGCTCCGTCCCCTACGCTTCGAACGGGTGGCAGCGGAGGCTAGCGCCTGGTCGAAGTAGACGCGCGCGCGCACCGTCCCCTACGCTTCGAACGGGTGGCAGCGGAGGCTGGCGCCAGGTCGAAGTAGACGCGCGCGCACTCCGTCCTCTACCCTTCGAACGGGTGGCAGCGGAGGCTGGCGCCTGGTCGAAGTAGACGCGCGCGCGCTACGTCCCCTACGCTTCGAACGGGTGGCGGCGGAGGCTGGCGCCTTGTCGAAGTAGACGCGCGCGCTCCATCCCCTACCCTTCGAACGGGTGGCAGCAGAGGCTGGCGCCTGGTCGAAGTAGACGCGTGCGCGCTCCGTCCCCTACGCTTCGAACGGGTGGCAGCGGAGGCTGGCGCCACATCGAAGTAGACGCGCGCGCGCTCCGTCCCTTACCCTTCGAACGAGTGGCAGCGGAGGCTGGCGCCTGGTCGAAGTAGACGCGCGCGCTCCGTCCCCTATGCTTCGAACGGGTGGCAGCGGAGGCTGGCGCCTGGTCGAAGTGGACGCGCGCGCGCTCCGTCCCCTACGCTTCGAACGGGTGGCGGTGGAGGCTGGCACCTAGTCGAAGTAGACGCGCGCGCTTGCTGGAGCCGGAGGCAAAATTGGAGTTTGCCCCTTTCAGTTCGGTAGAGCGCCTTTAATAGCGGCTGGGACCGTACCAACGCCTAGCCTGCCAAAAGGCGGGTTGCTGCGTCGTGCCGTGTCCGTTCACGTGGTTAGGGCACGCGGTGGCTTGTAACTGGAGTGCCGCGGTGGGTCAGGGATTGCGTGATCGTGACCGCTTGCGCTGACGGTCCTTGGTTCTGCGGTCGCGTGTGGCGTGTATTGCCAGGACGCCTCGTCTTTGGTTACGGGGAATCGTGCGGGGCGGACCTTTGCACTGCTGCGGTTGCATCTGGCACGCGGATCGTTGCGACGCTTTGGTAGCGGCGGCATGGGCGAGGTGGCTTGAAATAGCCCCCCCCCGTAACAGCGTCCCCGCACCTTTACGCCTTCTTTCCTGTCTGCTCCGCCCTCTACACTTTCGCGATATTTTCACCGCTTCAATCTCTTTGTGGGAAGCGATGGCCTCCGGTGGTAAGCGCGGCCAGGCGGTTGGTGGCTCTGGCATTCGCCGTCGACCGTCGCCGCTGGTGGTGAAGTACTCGCTGAGCGAGCGCGACCCGGCGGCGGCAGACAAGTGGTGGCTGGCGACGGAGAAGGAAGGCTCGTTCTCCGGTGAGTTGGGCCCTTTGCTTGTGACCGAGAAGGCCATCCAGCGACTGCTGCGCGAGGGGAATCTTTCCGATCGCCAGGCGGTACGATTGCCCGCCCCCGACAGACCGAGCCGCACCCCGAGCCGTCCGAGGTGATCGTTTTCGTCGCCTTCTTGGATGCAGGGCTCCGCGTCCCGGCGGCGGCTATTGTGGGCGACGTGCTACGGACCTTCGGACTGGAACTGGCGCAGCTGACTCCAAACGTCGTGGCCCGGCTTGCCGTATACAGTTGGGCTTTGCGTTCGGGAGCGTGCTGGCCCAGCTCTTCTTTGTTTGCCTATCTGCACGAGGCACGGTGCCAGCCCAAAGACCGGAAGGGCGGGACACTGTCGAACTTTGGCAGTGTTAGCTTCCTTCTCCGGCCATCCTGCACCAAGCTTTTCCCCGCGAATTCGACTCGCGGGAAGTGGGAGTCCAAGTGGATGAAGCGGTGGTTCTACCACCATGTAGAGAGCGGGAGTGGCCTCGAGTGTACGGGGCGGCCGATCGCGTTCAAGACTTCGCCCGGCCGGACATTGGACGACGAAGACAGGTGACTGGCCCGATGACTCATGGGCTTGGCGGCCCGCTTCAATATGCGCGACCTCGCCGAAGAGTTCATGATGTACGGCGTGGCGCCGCTTGCGAGCGGCTGGTGCCTTGCCGTTGAGAGTCGTCGAGACGACAATGTTGAGCCGTCGGTCTGCGTACTGCCGGCGCCCCCCCAACTCTCGTAAGTGCCGACCGCCTCGCTCCTGTTTTCCGCGCGTAGCGTGTTACGTATTCACCCCCTTTTTCTTCTGCTTTAATTTAGAGATTAGCTTGGATGACGCGGAGCGACTCGTGCGCGTGTTCCTCGGGCCGTATACCGGCAGGGAACACGAGCAGCACTCATCCGCAACTTTGTCGGCGGGGCTGGGGCGGATAAATCGTGTGTGCGAGACCTTGGGCCTTGCCGTGCCGGACCGCCCTTGTCCGTCTTCGCAACCTCAAGACGCTGGTGCTGCGAAGACGAAGGCGCCGTCTCGCAAAAGGGGCCGAGGCGGAGCGCCTGTCGTTCTTGGCATCGCAGCCGCGCCTGCTGCTGCCCCCGACGCGGCCGACGCGGAGTCGGATTCGGCGAGATATGCCGACTCCGGCTTGGAGGCTGGGGACGCCGGGGGCGAAGCGTCCTCCGGGGGCGTCCCGGACGACGGGCTCACGACGGTCCGCCAGAGGGAGGAAGTCTCGCATCCCCTTGCGGTCGTCGAGACAGGACTCGAGCCGGCCGACAGTGTTGAAGTGGGGTGCCCGGTTGTGGCGGCTACGACATCGGAGGTGCAACCTTCTGTGACGGCCGTCTCGCCGCCGGAGACGCAGCCTTCGGCCATGGCCGCCGCGATGCCGGAAAGGCAATCTTCGGTCGTGGCCGCCGCGATGCCGGAGAGGCAACCTTCGGTCGTGGTCGCCACGACGCCGAAGGCGCAGCCTCCGGCCTCCTCTTTGGGACCTGTTCCCCCGGTGGTTGCTGAGACAGGGGCGCTGCCCCCCATCCGGCCAAACGGCCATGCCTGTGGCCGTGGCTCCACCAAACGTCGAGGGGGTTCACTGTGGTGACGGGCGTCGGGAGTTTGTGGGACTCCAACACCCCTGCCGAGGTCCCTACGGCGCGTGTTCCTCCTACGCCTCGGACCACGCCGTCCACCTTGCCGGAGCGATCTGCGGCGACGGTAAACGCGGAAGCCTCTATTCCTTGGGGAACCGTACCTCTGGAAGGGGCTTGCGCCCCTGTTCCCGTTCCTGGGACTAGGGGGAAGGCTCCCAAACTCCGCCGGCTGCCGCCGAGGGTAAACTGGCATGGGTTATCCTGGAACATTTTTGTTGCTCCTTGTGGTGTGCTCACACGCACATTTGCCTGCAGCGTCGCTTATCCCGGAGGAGGAGCCTTTGCCGGAACGCGAGGGTTCCGGCGCTGTTGGCACGAGCGTTCCGCGCTCCGGCCCCGCGGACTTCGTCCCTCCGCCGGAGACACTGAGGGCATGGCGTGGCATTGTGGATGACGCGGCCGCCAGCGTCAGGCAATAGGCGCTACCCACGTACGGGGTGGACCCATAGTTATATGATAACACCCTGACCATGCTGCGCTTGCTGAATCGCTTTTTGCCCTACAGACCCTGGTGCTGGGGCAGGCCCTGCAGACGGCTTACGTTCATGCGCAAAGGGCGCTGGAAGATAGGCTGCAGGCCGCCGAGGAGCAATTGCACGAGGCCGCTGGGGTTCGGTCCGCCCAGGATGCCCGAGTCCGCCAGCTTGAGGCGGAGTGCGCCGAGACGAAGGCACACGTCGAGGGGGCTGCCGCGTCGGCGCGGATAAAGTTCGCGGCGGAGCGGGACGGCCTTCTGCAGCAAGTCGCCTTGCTGGAGAAGGAAAAGGGCGAGCTTGCCTCGACTTTAGCAGAGCGCAACCAGACGCTTGGCTAGGCTTCGGTCCTTGCGTGGGACGCCCTGCAAATGCTGGAAGTCCACCTCCAAAGACTTGTGGGTGCGGTGCCGGATCACGTCTTTGGCCCGGAGGAGTTGCTGCGGGCCCTTCGCTGGATCCATGATGCCGTCGACGTTGCGCACGGGGCTGCGACGAACTTTGGCGACCATTGCGCCTATGTGGCTGCGTGCCTGACGTGCGCCCTCCTTTGGCACCGTGGTTGCACGCACATCGCCGGGCTGGAGAACCCTGAGCTGGAGATGCCCGGCGGGGCCGGAGTGATGTCCGGTGAAATCCGTGCCGTTCGCCACCCCGTCAAATTCTTCTACGAGCGGATCTGGGACTACGTCGGGATAGCCGCCGCGCAGGTCGAGCTTCGGAAGTCCCTTCATGGGGAGGGGAGCCTCGGCCAATTTCTAGACGAAGTCCCGCGGCGTGACGAGGGTGGCGCCGAGGCCTCCGGAGATGCCGAAGGCTCACAGGTGCGGCGCCAACGCGGCTAGGTGTGGGCGTGCGTTGTAACGTCTGCCCCTTAATTGAATGAATAAAGTGCGTGCTTGCTTCACGAACTGATTACTTGCCTTCATCCCGGGCAGCTTCCTTGCTGGGGGCGACCGCTCGCGTCTGGCCTTGCGACCCGGCGGCGCCTTCGACGCTGGCAAAGGGCCGAGGAGTCGTTGAACTTTTGGGCAGGCCGACCTTCTTCGAGCGAGGCCCCAGCTTTAGCGCGTGTTAAGGACGAGCCCGCGGGATAACGGCTTAGAGCGGCAAAGATGTTGCCGGACCTTTGTACTTGTGTGATTTTTCCGGTATGCAGATTTTCTGGTATTTTAGGATATGCGCTTTGTGTTGATGCCACTTCGGGTTCACCGGTACGCCACATGCTGCGCGGGGACGGGATCTCCGCGCTCGACGCGCCCTGTTGGCGAAGTAGTTGCGCAAGGGTTCCTCAGAACGGCACTTGCGGGGGCAGTCCTTGGCGCCTCACCTTTTTACAGTCCGTAGACGGGCGGGCGCGGAGGCGGACCTCGACGCGTCGCCTTTTATAGTCCGTAGACTGGCGTGTGCGGAGGCGGACCTCGACGCTTTGCCTTTTTATAGTCCTTAGACTGGCGGGTGCGGAGGCGGACCTCGGCACTTCGCCTTTTTATAGTCCGTAGACTGGCGGGTGCAGAGGCGGACCTCGATGCTTCGCATTTTTATAGTCCGTAGACTGGCGGGTGCGGAGGCGGACCTCGGCACTTCGCCCTTTTATAGTCCGTAGACTGGCGTGTGCGGAGGCGGACCTCGACGCTTCGCCTTTTTATAGTCCGTAGACTGGCGGGTGCGGAGACGGACCTCGACGCTTCGCCTTTTTATAGTCCGTAGACTGGCGGGTGCGGAGGCAGACCTCGGCACTTCGCCTTTTTATAGTCCGTAGACTGGCGGGTGCGGAGGCAGACCTCGACGCTTCGCCTTTTATAGTCCGTAGACTGGCGTGTGCGGAGGCGGACCTCGACGCTTCGCCTTTTTATAGTCCGTAGACTGGCGGGTGCGGAGGCGGACCTCGGCACTTCGCCTTTTTATAGTCCGTAGACTGGCGTGTGCGGAGGCGAACCTCGACGCTTCGCATTTTTATAGTCCGTAGACTGGCGTGTGCGGAGGCGGACCTCGACGCTTCGCCTTTTTATAGTTTGTAGACTGGCGCGGGCGAGGGTGGAAGTGCGCGCACATTCCGTTCCTCTTGCTCGTCATGGCGGGGGTAGCCTCTGGCGTGCTGTGTCTATGGCTACGCGCGCTGTGCTCACCTCCCGCAGTACGCGAGGGTGAGCCTTGCTCTGCTGTGATTAATATTCGTGTCCTCCGCCCGCGTTGCGAGACGCGTGGGGGCCTCCGTAGTTTTATTTATATTCCGTAGAGTGCGTGGGGTCAACATCCACGTCCTATTTATACTCCGCAGAGTATGCACAGGGACGAGGTCCCTGACATGCGCGGAGTTCGCGTCTTGTTTAGACTCCGTAGAGTGCGCAGGGAGAACATCCGCGTCTTATTTATACTCCGGAGAGTGCGTGCGAGGGCGTCCCCTCACACGTCTTTTGTTTATACTCAGGCCCGTCACCCTTGGCTACGGCGAGTGCACACGCGGACGTGCGACTTCGATTTATACTCAGTCCCGTACCCCTGGCTACGGCGAGTGCACACGCGAACGTGCGTCTTTGTTTATACTCAGGCCCGTCACCTTTGGCTACGGCGAGTGCACACGCGAACGTGCGACTTCGATTTATACTCAGTCCCGTACCCCTGGCTACGGCGAGTGCACACGCGAACGTGCGTCTTTGTTTATACTCAGGCCCGTCACCTTTGGCTACGGCGAGTGCACACGCGAACGTGCGACTTCGATTTATACTCAGTCCCGTACCCCTGGCTACGGCGAGTGCACACGCGAACGTGCGTCTTTGTTTATACTCAGGCCCGTCACCTTTGGCTACGGCGAGTGCACACGCGAACGTGCGACTTCGATTTATACTCAGTCCCGTACCCCTGGCTACGGCGAGTGCACACGCGAACGTGCGTCTTTGTTTATACTCAGGCCCGTCACCTTTGGCTACGGCGAGTGCACACGCGAACGTGCGACTTCGATTTATACTCAGTCCCGTACCCCTGGCTACGGCGAGTGCACACGCGAACGTGCGACTTCGATTTATACTCAGTCCCGTACCCCTAACTACGGCGAGTGCACACGCGAACGTGCGTCTTTGTTTATACTGCGGGAACGCGCGCGCTGGCCAAGCCTGCGCACGCCTCCGCCGCGTACGTGCGCGTGATGAAGAAAGATTGGCGACAAACGGCGATCTTCATTATATCCCCGTTTGCGCGGGTAAGCAATTACAAGGGGTGGATATACTTACCGTTTGTCCTTGGTGCGGCCGAAGCCTCTAGTCGCTAGACATCTGCAGGGCCCGCCAAGGCGCCTCTGAACGGCCCCGCGGACCCCCGCGCTATGACGCCAGCTCTAAGGGCGCCGCTGGGCTTCGCGACGCGGATACCTGGTACCTGGCTCGGTGCGCCGCGCCATATCCTGGTCGCCTCGGACGGTGATGATGGTCCGGGGACCCGGGATCTTCATGCATAGATAGCCATGATGTGGTACCGCGCCGAAGGAGTTGAGGATCGGGCGGCCTAGTATGGCATTGTAGGGGTACGGAAGGTCGACCACGTCGAAGGTGGCATCTTCGACCCGCACATTGTCATCTTGGCCGAACGAGACTTGAAGACCTATTTGGCCCAGCGCCCGCAGGGGCTGTCCCCTGAAGCCCTGCAGTGGGATTCCCGAGGGCCCTAGGCGGCTTCGAGGGATCCCCATCTGGTCGAAGGCTGCCGCAAACAATACATTTGCGGAGCTACCGCCGTCCACCAAGGCACGCTCCACATCGCATCCCGCGATAGTGACCTGGATGACCAGGGGGTCCTGATGAGGGAAGTCCACGCCTTGGGCGTCGTCGGGTGTGAATGTAACTTCGTGTTGCGCCCAGTCTGGCGGTGCTTGCGCTGGGTATGCCGCCACGTGATGTAGTCTTCGCGCATAGGGCTTCTGCTGCCGTGCTGAGGCGAATTCCAGCGCAGAGCCTCCGGATATGACGTTAATGACCCTGCGGTGGGTTGCCTCCGGGGCCTGCAGCGACAGGAGGCCCTCCCGAGGCTGCTGTACGTGAGCTTGGATCCGTAGGGGGCCTTCCTGAGGCTGCATCCCTTGCGCCTGTCAGGGGCGGAGCTGCATGGGCTTGAGGGGGTTCCCAGGAACCCGGGTCTAAAAATTTTTTAGTTATTACTAGTAAACATTTACTCTTTGTGCATCCCCTTGGCACAATATGGTGTACCCCTAGCCCAACAAACACCCTCACTCGCCCCTGTCCAGCCCATTCTCCCACCGTCCTATGCTCTCACGCGTGGCCCGTTGCACCCCCTCCGTTTTGCTCTAGCTCCGCCACTGGCGCCTGTACCTGCGTGGGGGCCTCGTATGGGAACTTGACGTGGGCCACCGCAGGCGGACGCGTCTCTGGGTTCCTGTCCCTAGCGGCGCTTTGGCGGAGCGCCGCGATGGAGACACACGAGCGTGTGTCGTGGGTGCCTCGGCCGTGGACTTCGCACCACAGTCCCTGGTGCTGGTCGTCGTAATCTCCACGGCTTTTATCATCGCGGCCGCGTCCTCGACCTCGGCGCCCCCGACCGCCACGACCAGCGAAAGCGCTTTCTTCGGAAGCGCCTTCGATGTCGAGGACGAACCGGCCTCGGCGCGACTTTTGGTGGCCGCGCTTAAGCCCATTGGACGGCTCCTTGTGCGGGGCTTCCCCGCGTTCGGGCGCGTCTTTAGACGACTCCGGCTTGCGTTTGCCCCTCGAGGGGCCGTCCTGTGATGGATCTTCGATTTTTGTCGAGCCACCGATCTGGTTGGCGTCGGAGTCGTCTCCTCGCCTTCGGCGAGCGTCTTCTTCCGCCCTGGCGTACTCCTCCATTTTGTCGAAGAGCTTCGCCACCGTCTTGATCGGCTTTCGCGCATTGTACTCGGCCATCGGGCCCAGACGAAGGCCCTGTATGGCTGCATTAACGACAGTGGTTTCATTAACGTCTTTCACTTGGCATCGAATCTTGGCGAAGCGCTTGAAGTAGTACCGGAGCTTCTCTGAGGGCTTTTGCTTCACAGCGAAGAGCTGGTCCGCGTCGACTCGCTCGACATAGTTTCCCTGGAAGTTGTTGTGAAGGCGGTCGCGGAGCTGCTCCCACGTGTAGATGGAGCCCGGCTCTATGGTAAAAAAACCAAGAGAGCGCCACTCCTTGCAGCGCGAGGGGGAGTCCCTTCGCCTTCGTGGTGTCGTCTCCACCCGCGGCCTCGATCGCGGTTTCGTACACGCGCACGAACTCGTGGGGATCCGTGTCGCCTTTGTATGGGTCGACGACGCTAGGGAACTTGAAGTCTTCGGGCCACGCCGCCTGCTGCAGCCCCGCCGAAAGCGGGGACTCCGGATCTACGCGTCGCAGCGGCACGCGGCTAGATGTGGGGGCTTCGCGGCTGTCCGCCCTCTCCGGCGTGGGCTCGGGCGCGATTACTGGCGCGGCCTGCTGGCTCCGAGCCTCTTGTATATCTCGGACGGCTCCGCGAAGGTCCCCTAGTTCCCGCTGGAACGCGTTGAGGGCTGCTAGTAGGGCGCTTTCCACCGCAGGTGCTGTCGGTGCCGCCGGAACACCCAGCAGACGGGTCGGTGCAGGGACCATCGCCTCACGATCTCCGGATCCGCCGGATGCTTCGTTGCGGCTACCCCCGGTCGTCTGATCCGCGCTGCCGGCGAGGGTGGCGGGGGCTGTCATTGTAGTGCCAGCGACGGGGTTGGATGT
The DNA here is from genome assembly GCA_017311315.1 of Dendrocalamus latiflorus. Taxonomy (NCBI): domain Eukaryota; kingdom Viridiplantae; phylum Streptophyta; class Magnoliopsida; order Poales; family Poaceae; genus Dendrocalamus; species Dendrocalamus latiflorus. Next base: position 19,701,156 of record CM029661.1, read on the forward strand.
CGTTGTAGCGGCGCTGGCGGGGTCGGCCGTTGTAGCGCCAGCGACGAGGTTGGATGTCGTTGTAGCGGCGCTGGCGGGGTCGGTCGGTGTAGTGCCAGCGTCGACGCCCGCGACCGCTGCGCCTGTGTCGCCGCCAGCTCCTACGGCGGCCGATGCCGAAGCCCTGGTATTCACGCGCCGCTATGTGATTATATTATTGATTATATTATTTCGAGCAGTGCTATGTGATGTTTTCTTGTCTGTGATGGCTGCAGGACTTCGGAGCTAGATCGTGGCGAGGCATGGATGGCCGAACTAAGCACGGGCGGTGCTGAGGTCAAAGCGGTCGGGAGATGCCGAAGACGATGAGGACTCAAAGTGGTTGCGAGGCGTCGACAGCAAGAAAAGAGGAAACTTATAGGAAAGTGCGGCAGGGGCATTTCGGTAAAATGCGCGAGGCTGCAAAATGGAAGCGGGTTCGATTGAGGCTGACGCGCGAGGCTGCAAAATGGAAGCGGGTTCGATTGAGGCTGACGGGTTGAAGACCCAGTAGTAGATTTTGGAGTGGTGTGCTTGTTTCCATCAAAAACTTGGTTGTAGGGTTTTTGCTTTTGTCTCATTGGGTGTGTGGTCTGGTGAGGAGACTTGGTCTTATTTCCTTGCTTGGATGGAAGTCATGGAGTGGAGTTGGGACTGCACTTCTTGATTTTCCATATGGGGTGTGAGCTCTTTCTATATGTAGGAGAGTCTGGTTGAGAGAGAGCTCAGGTCTTGGAGGATTGATTGCTCTTGGTCTGTAATTTCTTGTTGTGATGTCATTTCCTGCTAAGATTCAAAATCTCATGAGCAAAGGAGCTGAAAACACAAGTAATTTGAGTTTAGTCTCTCCTGCTGACTTCACATTGACAAAATTCAGAGTTTTTAGTTTGTTTTTGTTCTTTGTCTGAATTCCCTTCTCCCTGAGGTCCTTTTGCTACTAAGTTTGTAGTCTTGCTATTATATCCTGAGAAACATAGCAGTTATGCAATCTTTTTCGGTTTGGATAGACCCTCTCTGAAATTACTGTGCATTGCTGTTTTTCGGCCTGCAGTATATGCTCTGTTTTCTGTCAGCTGTTTTCGGTTTTCACTGCAGCCAACATTCAGATTGCAGTCTCTATTTTCGGCAGCAAACTCAGGTTTTCTCTGTGCCATCAGTTTTCAGGTTCCTTCAGGTTGCAGTTTTCGGTATTGTCATTTTCGGTCAGCCCTCTGTTTTCAGTTTTCAAATCTTTTGCTGTTCAGCCGAAGCATTGCAGTCTGCAGCCGAGACTTTCAGTTTGCATTTTCTCTGCAGTATCTGCATTTTTGGTCTGCATTCTTTTCTCCTGATTTTGGCTGCAGCCTGTCAATCTGTTCGGTTCAGGGCATCTGTTTCCAGCTGATGCTCCTTTTCTGTACTAAGTAGTGCCGAACTGCAGGTTTCATTTTTTGGCTGGCACTTCTCTAAGTTCAGTTCTCGGTCAAAAGCTTCTGTGCTATCTGTTTCTCGGTTTGCTTTTTTGTGATCTGAATTCTCCCATGTCTGTGCTGCTAGTATTCGGCCGACTGTTCTCTGATCCTTTTCAGGATGCCGAACTACCTTCTGTAGGTTTTCTTTTGTTTTGATTTTGTTGCTATGAGCTCTGTAGTCTTGAGTCAAGCTCGGCTGAAGCAATTGTTTTAGTCTTTGGTGAAGCTAGTTTGCAGCAGATTTTCTTTTTGGTTTTTGGAGTTGATTGTTTTGTTTGTGTGTCAGCACAATGGACTCGGCTAAGTCTTCACTACTCTGTCCTATTTCTTTTGTTTCTTTAGAGAAGATTTAGTCAAGTCGAGCTTTGCTCTTCCAGTGAGCATTCATATCCTTTCTTCATAGCTTCTATAGCTATCGGAGATGAAAAATGTGTGGATACTTCGGGGCGATTTTTGAAGGCACCATTCACCCCCCCCTCTGTTGCCATTTTTGATCCTACACGATAGATCTAGCTGGGCTTGGTCGAGGGAATGCCCTGCATATCGTGTCGTATCATATAGAGGCAAAGCTATCACGGAGTGTTGCCCCCATGCTAGGAGAACTATCTCGACGACTAGAAGCACGCTGGGGCGTGAAGTACTAGGACCAATGAGTTGCCTGTGAGGCAAAGAGGCGTGTACTAAAGCGCCTATTAGCTGACTCCCGGAGGGGTCGCCTGTGGCACGAGTGGGTGTGCACTGAATTGATGGATACTCAACTCGTCTTTTAAGTGTGACCTCGCAAGGAGTTCTCGATTCACTAAGGGCTGCCCTTTGAGTTGAGGATATATGCACCCAAACGCAAGGTGATCAATTCGTTGAAACCTGTGTGGCTGACTTATCGAGACATTGGCACGAGGCACAGAGTACTCCACAAGTCGTGGAGTGGCCCTCGACGGAAGGAGGTGATTTGGTTATCCTTCAATTATCCGTAGAGCTAGAGAGGGTCCATGGTCAGAGAGGCGCAATCGAGGCGAAGCGAAGTTTGGCAGGGGAGCCATCAAGACCAATCGAACCACATTTTTGGCTGAATGGACTCAATTAAAAAATAACCGTGTATGATAAAAATAACACAAACGGCTAATACAAAAACTATCTATGATGTTGATTTATCACAGATGGCTAATACCAAAAACTATCTATGATGTCTACTTATCACAGATGGTTAATAAAAAACCGTCTGTGATAAATCACAACACATGCAGCCTATACAAAAACCATATGTGATATCCAACATATCACATACGACTAGTACAGAAATCGTCTATGATGTATATCACAGATGGCTAATACAAAAAACTGTCTGTGATGTATACGTATCACAGATAGTTCTGTGTTAGAAACTGTCTGCGATAGTTCTTTGTATAGCTAAATTTTTTTTCTGTTTTTTCCTAGTCTCAGAAAATGCTAACCATGCCCTCTGAAAACAAGCAAGCAGATTACAGATAACTGACAAATAAGTGAATTACAATACAAAGTAATTTATAACTCAAAATGATTTACAACTCAAAATTCCACTTAGCTATTTCCTTTTAAAAATAGCCCTTCATGATGATCGACGCATATATAGTTAGCTTACCCACTGGGTTCTTTCTTGGGCTTGATGCCATCTCTGAATGGAGACAACTTGTCAAATTAATTATACTCTTTCTCATGCACAATATTCTCAACTCCAATAATCCATATTTTTCAAGGAAGAACTACGAGGCAGTTCTTATTTGTTGGGTCTGTTATATAAAAAATTTGAATAACTTGTTGAATGAGTATGAATGGTTTGTCTTTATATTCGACACGTTCAAGGTCTACAGTAGTGACGCCGTACTTGTCGACCTTCACACCTTGTGAAAGTTGGACCCAATAGCACCGAAATAGGAGGTCTTGAAAAGTATGTAGTCGAGCTCCAAATCTCCTCTACGAACCCAAAATAGAAGCCCATTATGTTTGGCACAATTGTATTGAATTGCTCGTGAAACACATCTATACGGACACCACTGTTCTAGACTGTGCTCTTCCTATCCTAATCTGTCGTATAAAATGTGTACCCATTATGTTGTATCCTTGCCATGTCATAATTGTAAATTTTGACCCTTTTGCCAACAATCACAGCATATCATCATTTGATGACATCATAGTGAATTACACCTTTAACCATTCGTTGAACCGACTATTGTGCGCTCTCATGATCCAAACTTCCGATCGACCTGAATTCTCTTGGTGTACCATGCCATTATGCTCATCAATGTACGGGGACACTTCAGTCATATGTTGCAAGATCATGAAATGGGCTTGAGTGTACGTATCCAGATCAGAAGTGATTGCTATCCTTCTGATGGTCTTGATACCCTCCAATGTCCCTTCATAACGAGATAGAGGCACACCTATCGATTCCACCTGAGCCATGTAGTTGACACAGAACTCAATGCCCTCTTTAGAGCCTGTATGGGACTGCTCTGCTCCAGTTTTTCCAGCTCTGCTCCACCAACTCCACCATGGAGCAGCTCCACTGTGGAGTTCCTGGAGCAGGTGGTCCTGTTTGGCACGCAGCTAGCTCCAGCTCCAGGAATGTGAGGTTTCCCTGAGAAAGGTCCAATGTGCCCCTGAATGATGTTTGGTGCATATTTTTGATGTCTGCGGAGCATATGTAACTGAATTTGTTTTTGTTGCCAATTGAAATATGATGTAAAATAATATAATCGCAATCAATTTATTCGAGAAAACCAAAAAACAAGTATTTTGGTCAAATAATTCCATCCTTTTGTCCCATAAATTGCAACGTGCATGATAGATAATTAACAAAGTGCATCATTCGAATACAAATAATTGTCCATAGATAACTAGAGAGTAGTTTAAACCAAAATGACTACGAATGCAAGTGTTCTGATACATAATTCTAGCTCCAAGCTAGAGAAATAGCGGTTGCCAACTCATCACGGAATGCATCCATAGTAGGAGCATTGGGTTCCATAGTAGACCCATTTGATGGAGCTACATATTTGTTATACCTTTCGGGTATTGTCGGGACAAAGTTTGGATCACGATCGAAGCGAGCAAAGTCCAAGTCTTCACCCCCATGCTCACGAATGAAGTTGTGAAGAACCATAGTAGCCACAACAATTATCTTTTGCTTGAACATAGGGTAGGATGGCATCTTGTAGAGAATTTGCCACTTCATTTTAAGCACTCCAAACGATCTCTCAATAACATTGCGGATAGAAGAGTGAATGCGATTGAACCTTTCCTTAGGAGTCTTCGGTTCCATACCTCTATGCCACTCCGGCATATGATACCTCTCACCCTTATAAGGGCAAAGGTATCCAGGACGATTAGGATATCCCGCATCAACAACGTAGTATTTGCTTATAAATGTGAAAATGACATAAGTTAGAATTTGTCAACAATTAAACAAACAATAAACTACATGACCATATGTAGATAACCATGTTACCTTGTGGGGGATGTGGAAAGAATTTTTCATCCAATCTTATCGCAGTGTACAGCACACTAGTGTCATGCATAGCTCTCGGTTGCCCCGTCGACACATATGTGAACCTCATGTCAAAGTCACAAATTGCTAGAACATTTTGAGTAGGTATCCCTGACTTCCCAATATATCTCACTTGATCGTCGGGTGACAAAGAAACTCTAATATGCGTGCCATCAAGAGCACCAATACAATCTTTGAAGTGTGGATATGCTCTACGGTCATCTCTTATCCTCCTATGAACAGTTGGAAAGTTGGGGTTCTTTGGTCTAATAAAATCTTTAGCCATGCCCATCAAAGAATTTAGGACCTCATCAAATTTTCTACGAATGGTTTCACCCGAGTGCTTGAATCGGTTTTGTCCCTTTCTATTGGATTCATTTCCAGCACAAATGAACAAGAAAATTCCCAACATCTCATAAGTGTTCATATGCAGCGATGATTTTAGACTGTACCTTCCCACCAACAAATCATGAAGGTCATAGAACATTTCCGTGCTCATTCGAAGCTGCGAATGGCACTCACTCGGTGTCGTTAAAGTCTCTTGCAACCACCCCATACCACTGAGGTTTGATGTCCTCGGTGGATTTTTGTCAAGGTATAACTCAACATACATTTCAGCAACTTTAGCACCAGATATAATAAGATTCCAATATTCCATGCTCTCATTGTCGGAGCCATCACTATCACTATCATTATCAGTTCCAAACATCTGCAAATAGAGACAAAGGACATACATAGACCCAAATAAATAGAGATAAAGGACATACATAGAGCCAAATAAATAAAGACAACAAATAGTGCAACATTTAAACATACATAGAGCCAAATAATTGAGTTTCAATGGCATACATAGAGCAAAACAAATAGTTTCAAAGGCATACATAGAGGCAAATAATAAAAAGTTTAAATGGCACACATAGAGCCACACAACTAGCCCAAAGACAATTATTCCTAGTTTCCATACTTGTCATTGTGCCTCTTCCTAAGCCAATTGAACCTAATCTCTCTAGTAGGAAAAGTCATGAACATTTCCCTAAAATCCTTCTTCACAAACAACTGAGTGGCAATGTCATGCTCATCTGAACCATAGTCCGCACCACAATCCAAAACGAGATCCATCACTTCCTTGACTGTCACCCCCTCTTTGATGTAAAAGAGGTGGTAGATTCAGACATCTTTGTGATTGCTTCTTGAATAACAAGTGCAGTGCTTGACTTCTTTTTCTTGTCTACTGCAACACTAGGTCTTTTATTTCCATGCACATTGGAAGGATTCACCTCCTAGACCTCCTCCTCTCTAGTGTTGTGTGCATCAAAAGGTACTTCACGGACATCATCATCTCCACCTCCATTTTCATTGTCTACGTCAAAAGGTTGGTCTTGAGAATTAGGAATAATAGGATTATCACTCATAGGATTCCAATGATTTGCTTCCTCATTTGTAATGTTTCTAAACATATCCCTAAGCAAATCTTCATTTTGGATAGCGTTTTTCCTAAACTTGCCACTCCCGGGAATTTCCTGTAAAAATAAGAACCACAAACATCAGTGCATCGAGTAATGGTAGAAATTATCAAATTTAGAGACATATACACTCACAGCTCTTATCTTCTTCCACCACTCATTCTCCATGCTAATGACCCCCTTCATATTGTTCCAACCTGTACCAGTTTGCCTCCTCTTCAATTTTTGCCAAGCAGTCCAATCAACCTTTAACTTGTCCTACTTGTTTTTTATTTGTGTCTTCGATAACATGATTCCGGCCATCTGGAAAAACCTATCCGACACCTCGGTATAACCTACAGAGTTCAAATGGGTGTTTGGGCGATTGCCTTTCCTAACTTGTTCGGCCATTAACTCACAAGCAAGTGTGACATGTGCATCGGTCCAATCCATTTGATCACCCTGACCATGATATTACACAACAATTTAGCTCTTCTGTTGTATACTTGTATTATTTGCAACAAAGTATACCACTGGCCATTGAAAGTGGCTCTTCTAACAGAGTATTCGCCATTGAATTAAGGTATTAGGTAGCAAATTTGCATGCAAGCATACCAGATCCTCCTTTTTCTTCTTCGCCGGCGGTGCACGCTTCCTACCTGCGGCTGTGGCTTGCGACTCTAGCACCTCGTCACCTGCAGCCGTCCACTGGCCACCTACAGCCACCTCTAAGAGGCTGTGGCCGGTCGTGGCCACTGGCCGCCTGCTCGCTCCTGGCCACTGGCCGCCCGCTCGATCCATCCCAGCCATCACCTCGCCGGAGCGTCGCCTGGGGTGGCCAGAATAGGGAGGCGACGCTAGGTTTTCTCGGTCACCGCGCCCGCGGAGAAGAGGGGTAGCGCGGGTGGGGGCGGAGAAGAGGCGGCGCGGGTGGGGGAGAAGAGTCACACGGGTGGGTGGGGAGAAGAGAAGTCGGAGAAGGAACATCGGGTAGAAAAGGAATCCAATTGGTACGGAGGAGAGGAATTGTGTAATAGCAGTGGTGGGTAATTTTTCACCAACTCCACGAGGAGTTTAGAAACCTTTGTTTGTGGAGTACCCCTTGAGGAGCTCCATAAAAAACGTGGAGTTGGCCTTTAACTCCACCTTTTTCTTGGAGCGGAGTTTTTGGAGTTAGATCTGTTTGGTTAGCAAAGTTGGGAGCGGAGCTGGAAAACTTGGAGCGGAGCAGTCCCAAATAGGCCCTTAGTTGTATAACCTTCGTTGATCCTGCCTTCTGGTCAAGATCAATTCCATACATAGAACTTGAAAATTATCATGTACCTCTTGAACGGGTAGATATGACGAAGGAACATAGGACTGCATATCTTTATCACTTTCACAAAGTGAACAACGACATGGATCATAATATTGAAAAATGATGAAGAAAAATACAACTTTAGATGACATAGAGTTCTTGCCACCTTGGCCTGCAGAGCATCTAGTCCATCGGGATTGATGACCTTTTGAGCAATTGAGTTAAAGAAATAACACAACCTCGTGATTATCACTCAGACCTTGTTCGGCAAAATACTTCTAATTGCAACAGAAAGCATTTGTGTTATCAGCACGTGACAATCATGAGACTTCATACCAATTAATTTCAAATTTCTCATAGAAACAAGTTTCTTCATGCTAGCAGAGTACTCGGATAAAACTTTCACACCATGCAAGCTCTGGCACAGTTTATTTCTCTCGGCCTTGTACAGAGTATAGCAAGCTAGAGGAAGGTATGTTTGGCCTTTATCAATCTCTTTCAGTGCTAATTCGATCCTTATATTCATATCAACCAAGTCACACCGTGCGTTGACACCATCCTTTGTTTTGTCACGAATGTTCAGTAAGAGACCAAACAAACTATCACATACATTCTTCTCCACGTGCACGACGTCGCTGTAGAGGCGAACTTCTAAGTACTCCCAATAAGCTAAATCCTAAAAAATTGATCTATTCTTCCAAATGTTCTTCCCACGAGTTCTCAATTTACATCCCTTTCCAACGTAACATCGATATCCTTAACCATATTATAGACCTCTATCCTTGTAAAAGGCCATGAAGCTGAACTGTTCTCCTTTTCGTCGAATTGTTTGTTCATCTTGCGGAATGGGTGATACATGGGAAGAAACCTATGGTGACACATGTATACAGTTTTGCGCAAGTTATGCAGTCATATATTGTTGGTATCATTTAAGCAGTGAGGACAAGCTTTAGCTTACTTTGTACTTAAGCCCAACAAGTTACCAAGGGCATACCAGCACCCCTTCCTTCCACAGTATTACAAGATTTTTTAGCAATGGTGTTAGGTATACGTCAATATCGTTCATAGGTTGCTTCAGCCCTTAGATAAGTAGTGACATCAAAATATACTTCTGCTTCATACACAGCCAAGGAGAAAGGTTGTAGACATATAGATTCATGGGCCAAGTGCTATGTCTACTACTCATATTACCAAAAGGATTCA